>CM021109.1:951682-1132443 GCA_007115665.2 Sequoiadendron giganteum | reverse complement strand
ACCAATTTGATTCATTTTTTTGTATAAAAAGGGGTGTGAGGTGAGAGTGGAGATCAAGTTTTCTTTCAGGTGACGAAGTCTTGAAGCTGTGGAGATAATCGAAAGAGAGGTCTTGTAGAGATTCCATTCTTGCACGTTAGAGCGTTGTTATGCTGCCGAAGTGCTTGGAGAATGATTGTGGTGCTTTGTAATTGATTTTGGAGTTAATTGGATCGGTCTCTCTATTGGAGTGGACCCGGAGACGTAGTCACGTTTGTGACGAACTCCGTAATCAAACACTGTTTGCACTTCTCTTCTTCTCTCTCTTTCTTTCTCTCATTTCCTTCCTTTCTGTTATAATCACCTTGTTATTAGTTTCATTTTGTTATTTCCATAAGTTAATTTTGATTTAATTAACTTGGAATAATCATTGTAAAAGCATTGTAAAAGTTAAGCATTTAAATACTGCAATCTAGTCTAGATCCTATACAGATCATATGTCTAGGAGAGATCAACTCAAAAAACTGAGTTTGGACCTTTAGAAAGAAGGGTGCCTTTCTTCAAGAGGGGTGCTTTTGGCAATGCCTTAGTCAATTTTCATTGACTGTTCTTCGTTTTGGCCTTTTCAGACCCTGTATGCTTTGATCTGACTATCCCATTGATAGATGAGTCAAATGACTCTACTTGACGATGCATTGGGTAGCCAACTCAGACATGGACAAAATGACTAACTTCTCAGTTGATAACAGAGAGTTTGGATCCTTCAAACTCAAGGGCACACCTGGCCAGCAGGGGTGCCTTTGACCTTTTGATTGGGTTTGTCTATGTTCCAAAATGCCTATTTTGACCTTCGCCATCAGATGACTAATTTGTTAGAAGTTCTTACTAATAGTTTCATCGCCGAGATTAATCATAGCTAAGAAGGTCATCCTGGAAGGCAGTAAACATTCTAGTTGAATCTGAATGCCTTAAAGAAAGGGAACCTTTCTTCAAGAGGGGTGCTTTTCCTCTATCCTTAGCTAATTTATGGCTTGTCCATTAAGTTCTTAAGTTCTGGATTTTTCCGCTTGATCTCAACGTGTGATCGTTTGGCGTGTCTAATGGATTTGCTATTAGATTGATCATGTAGCTGGGAGGAAGCTAAAAATATTTCATGTATGGATTAGATGTTTATGGATTCATTTGATGCCTTCAAGTGAGGGGCGCCCTTGGCTAGCAGGTGCGCTTTTACCATGAAGCACTCTGATTTGACATATTTACTGCTTGTAGATCCTCCATACTTTGTTGATGTTTGGCCATTGATCTATGAATCAGATGATCTGATTGACGGTTACATAGTTGAGACAACACGAACATGAAGGAGATGAATGATCTGAAGATGCAAGGTTGTCACATTTTCCCTCTGAGACCCAAGGGCGCCTTTCTTCAAGAGGGACGCCTTTTTGAACTGTAGACTGTGTTTTGCCTTGGCAGCCAAAACGTGCACCTTCCAGAGGTAGCTAAATTTTAGCCTTTTCTGTTTTAAGAATCTCCTTCGTTGAACGACATCATTTTTGTCCCTTTTTTCCATGGCTTCTTCATTGGAGCTTTTGAGGTTTAGCTTTCAACACCTGGTATTGGCCAATTTTCCATTAATGGTTGCGGAGCTCCTAACTTTGTTCCTAAAAAATAGAAAGAGACCCACTAGAGTAGAACATATCTTTTGATGATTTTGACTTGATGAGTGCGATCGTGAAGTCAATTAACCTTATCAAAATCATTTTCAATCATTTCGAGGAAGGTCCTATTTTTTAGGGTTTCCCTAAAAATAGGGGCATAAAACCCTAATTCTCAGTTTTTTAGAATTTTAACCATAGGTTCCTTGACAGAAACCGACAAAGACCTCATGTTTGGTTTGACCTAAAACATACTTTTGATGACATTTTTACATTATTTAGCTCAATTTAAGCAAAATGCCAAAAATTAATTTTGGGTACAACATTAGGCTTCATCTGGAGACCATGTCAGATACCTATGGCATAGGAGAACAAAGAATCTCAAGTTTCATAGACCAGTACTTTATTAGTTGGGTAATGGAGTTAGGACTTATTTCCTAATTCACATAAGAACTTGAAGTTCACCTTCATTATTTGGGCTCACCTATTTATTCAACTAAAACAAGACTACCTAAGAAATCACCTAAAACATGACAATACTTTACGGAACGGGGAAAAACATAACAACATAACACTAAAGCGAAAGAAAAATTATTTACAATATACTCACCCCATCCCCACAGGGATGAAATGCTTCAAGTACTGCCCACTATAAGACAATGAAAAGAGCCTTTTGTCTAAATGTGAGAGAATGTAAGAATTCTATCTTGCAACATCATGGATTAGGAATGGGCCCAACCAAAGGGAGTCAAATTTTTCGTGCATTCCCTTTTGTTTGTGTCTCTTGTCCCACAACAGGACTTTGTCTCCAATCTTGAAGTCTCATTGCCGAACCTTCTTTTCAAAGATCTTCTTCACTCTTTCTTGGCGCTAAGTGATCTAATCAACAATCTCCACCCTCTCTTCTTGCAATTGTGTCAGACACAAGATGCGGTTTCGGATTGGATCCTTGAACTCTTCATCTTCTACCACAGATGTCAGTTGCAAAGTTGGTAACTCCAAATTGATGGGTAGCATCGCTTCAGTACCGTACATGATAACAAAGGGGGAAGTGTCGATATCTCTTTTGGGCATGATTCTATTAGCCCAAAGAGCGTTGGATAACTTAGTATGCCAAACCCGTTGATTGGATTCAACCATCTTTTGCACAATCATGACTATGTTCTTATTGGATGACTCGGCCTACCCATTGCCTTGTGGATAGTAATCTGAAGAATCGAATAGTGTGATGCCATAGTCGAAACATAATTCTATTAACTGCTTTGATGAGAAGCTTGTAGCATTGTCGATCATGATCTTCCTAGGTATTTTGAAGTGTGTGATGATTTTTTCTTTGAGGAAACTGCACAACCTTGGAAGAAGAATTTTTCGTAGGAACTGCCTCAATCCATTTAGTAAAATAATTCGTTGTCGTAAGGACGTAAACATGTCCCTTACTGGAATGTGGGTTTATTGGACCTACGAAGTCGATACCCCATTGCTGGAATGGAGCATCTATTATTACTGGCCTCGGCGGAATGGCTGCTAACTTGAGTTTGCCAACAAAATGTTGGCACTATTGACATTGTCACACCCATTCATATGCATCGCAGAACAAAGTTGGCCAGAAGATCTATGCCCGAAATTTTTTTTAACGTTGTGAACCTTGATGAAAAGTGGCCACCACACACCTTCTTGTGAAATGCTTCCAAGAACTATCGTTGTTAGTCTCTACTGACACAAAGCAATAATGTTCCATCAAGTCCACGCTTGTATAGAAATTTTCCTCACAACACATAGTTTTCTACTCTTAACCTCAAGGTTCTTTTCTGTTATTTATCCAAGTGGTTTGGACATTCTCCATAGGTTGTGTAGTACCATAGTTCTGAGTACCACTCCTCCACAAAATCAACCAGTAAGACCATTGGAAGGTCTTCTTCAGTTTTTGTTCCTATTTCACCATCAGTTGACTAATACTTTAAATCACCATCTTCCACCATCAACTAACATAGACCTCTCCTGCAGACGAGTTTGGTCGGCTTGATATCCAAGTCATACTCTTAGACCTTGGCAATCCAGTTGCCTCTTTTAGTCCCCATCTCCTGTTGAGTTAGAATACTCTTGACTGTAGGGTCAGTGACATCGATTTTTGTGTGAGCATTTACGATATAGAATCTGAAATTTTTCATAGCTCTCACAATGGCATAAGCGTTCTTTTCAATTTGAGAGTATCGGACTTCATTGCTCTTGAAGCTATTGCTCATGAAGGAAATCAGTGATTTCGTCTCTTCGTTCAGCTTCTGGGTTAGTATGGTAGAGAGGGTGTATTCTCACGCGTAACAGTAAAGAATGAATTCATTACTAAAATAAAGTCGAACCAACATTGGTACCTTACGGATGGCTTCTTTAATCTTTACGAACGCCTCTTTTCCTTTGTCAGTCCATTTGAAGGCGGTCGTCTTCTTCATCATTGTGTATATATGCTTGGTCAGCTTTGAGAAGTTAGGTACAAATCTTTGTATGAAGTTTACCTTTTTGAAGAAGGAATGCACCTGAGTTGTATTGGTTGGGAGAGATAGGTTCTTGATTGAATCCACTCGATTTCGATCGATTGAAGTTCCCTCTTTGGAGATGATATGGCCCAGTAGTTTTCCTTTTGTCATCACAAAGATAGACTTCTTTGGATTCAAGGATATGTGGTGATGCCTACATCTCTCGAACACTTTCACTAAGTGTTTTAAATGATCTTGTTGCTTCTGTGAGAAAGCAGTAAGGTCGTCAAGATAGATGACTATCACTTTGTTCTTTAGATCTCCAAACGCCAAGTCCATGGCTCATTGAAAAGTGGCACCGACGTTGATGAGGCCAAAGGGCATCCTCTCATAGGCAAACATTCCCCACGGGGTGGTGAACGTTGTCTCGATTTTCTCTTCCTGAGCAAATGCAATATGATTGTACCCGAAAAAGTCGTCAAGTAATGACAACATCTCTAATTCGGTAACCGTCTGCAAGGTATGCTCCATGATAGGTAAAGGATAGTTATCCTTTAATGACGATTGGTTCAGGTTCTTGAAGTCGACACAAATCCAAATTTCTCTTTTCTTCTTGCACATAGAAACAATATTAGACACCCAGGTAGAATGATGGATTGGAAATATGATCTTGGCGTCCACCATCTTCTGTAACTTGGCGTAGATTGTATCTTAGACACGTGGGTTTAGTGCCTTTGATTTTGCCTAAAAGGCTTGATATCTAACTTGAGTGGAATTGTATGAGGCAATTCCCTTGGTGTGAAGAATTTCGAATCTTGATAATTCCAAGCAAAAAAATCTTTGTATTGCCTAAATAAGTGATAAAGTCGTCGGTTTCCTCTATAGCACAACACTTTCCCAAGTTGACAAGTCGGGGCTTATCTTTGGTTTGAAGTTGATTTGACTGTAATCAACGAATTTTTTGTTGGTTGAATCTCTTTGATCTTGTACGTGTCTATCATTCTTGTCAAATATGTCCTGCAAGGATACTAGACCCTTGGGGATGTTTTTACCTCTTAGTTGGATGATGTTTGATTCCATTGCTTCAGAATCTTCTACTATAGACTCTTTGAAAGAAGAGGTACTTCCTTCAAAGAATAGTTCTTTGTAATTGTCCCCCATGCAGAGGAACTCCTTGATGTCATCATCATCATAAAATACCTGCCAATTTTCACAATTGTCGAGGACAAATGGCCTGTACACGAGCTCAATAGCGAAGGCATTCTGACATAAACCAGAATGAGGCAAGAAGAGTGCAACTAACACTGCAAGGGCATCTGCTCTGCTATTTGACTTGATAGCAATCTCTAACCTATTGGACGATCATTTTTGCGTCGCCTTCAACTTGAAGGTATTTTATACCCATATCCCTTGCATTCGTGAGGCCTAATATGAGTGCCTTGTATTATGTAGTGTTTTTTTTGTTATCGAACTACAAGCGATAAGCAAATGGATACAAAAATCCTTCAAGAGAGGTAATGACAACTCTCGCTCTTGATCCTACTATCGAGAAACTCCTGTCAAATTGAATTGTCCACATCTTTGATCTTTTATTCAATGTACTTGTGGAAAATGCAACCTTCTTTTCTTCTTCGGTTACTTTGGTCAACATGGCATATGTACTAGGACTCGTACTTTGATGTAGCACTTGTGCTTGAGGATCCTAAGATTTCACCACCATGAATTTAGACTTAGCCTTTGGTTCCAACTTGAAGCTACCTTTCTTTAATGGAATGGTCACGTATGACCAATCCAATTGAATCTCACCTTCGAGATCCTTGCAAAATATTCATCTTAGTAACATCCCATAACTGATTGGAATGTCAGCTATGAGGATGGTCATCATAATCTTCTTCTTTGGACATGACGCTAGTCTTACTTGTGTGTCTTTCAGTTGGCTGACAAATGGCACCGGTTTCGATTCGAGTAACACTTGTCGTGAGTTTTGGTGCATGATAGTCCCAATGTGTTCATGATTTGCAATGACATAACATTGTCTAATGCTCCAGAGTTGATGATGCAATTGTTGAGTTTATAACATCCCATATACAAAGATATGTAGAAGGGCTTTGGCTTTTCTCCCACTGGTATGAAAGATGCTAGCAACATAGGCTAGATGACAATTGGCTTTCGTACTACTTTCAGAATCCAATCCATTTGATTGGGATGATCCTGGAGATACTCCAACTGTGAGATTTGTACCTTCGTCGTCACCATAGATGTCACAATTTCAAAGTTTGTTGAGGATGGATCTTGAGCGCTTGGTGTGACATTCTCTTGTGAAGACTTGGGATTAGAAGTGGAAGCTTCCTTTCCCTTTTCATTTGACTTTCATTTATCATCTTCTTTTTGTGCTTTGAATTTTTGAGCGTGTGTGAACATAGGCATCGACATGTTCTTGTGGTTGACAACAAGAGAGTACTGATGATAATCTTCTTCTTCTTCTTGATTTTTGGGTTCACTATGAAAGTGTCTCGTTGTGGAGTCGCCAACAAAATTGTCCTTTTGTGATGGAGCAACGTTGACATTTGAAGGTACAAAACTTGTGCTTTGTGCCTGATCTCCAACATATCCCATGAGTTGGTCCATTCTTTGATTTTTAGAACATGTGGATCTGATATGTTCATCTATATCATGGAAACAACATAACATATTGGACTTCTCAACCTCTGCTCCTCTTTGTGGAGGTCCTTGATTTTGAGGCTTGTAGTTGTTATTGAAAGTTTGGAAATTATTCCTCTTTTGCTGGTACGACTGTTGAGGTTGGTACTACTGCTAAGGTTGGTACTATTGTTAAGGCTGGTACTGTTGTTTCTATTGATACAGTGGTGGTGTGGGCAATTCTTGTTGCCCTTGATTGGGTGACTATCTTTTTAGAATATTCACTTCATTTGCTACCTTCTGTAGCAATGGATCTGTTGATGCTTGGACCAGGTGTCTGATAGCATCGCCCTTCATATTTCATGTGGTCATCATGTGATCTTCGATCTCAATAGCCTTTTCTTGTCCAAATTTTAAGTCTTCTTCATGACTTCCTTTGATGAAAAAGGCTCTCTGAGGGTAGGGCGTTGACGAAGCTGCTCATGAAAATCTTGTTTGATGCGTTGAGTGTGTGAGAAAGATGTGTAGCTAGGTGATTAAACCTTGCTACAAACTCCCTCATCGGTTATGTAGGCTCCATCTTAGAGTTGGATAACCGAGCAAATAACTGGTGGCTATCATCGACGGGCTTGAATCTCGCCAAGAATTTTCCGCTCATATCCTCCTAGTTTCTAATTGCTCCTGGTGGTAAGTGGTGGACCCAATCGGAAGCATTCGCCTCAAGAGTCTCGACAAAGAGTCGAACAACGATATCTTCATGTGGCATGGACAGAACAGAGCAAGTCGCCATGAACGTTGATAGATGCTCATCGAGGTATTTAGCCTCGTCGCCTAAGACTCTTGGGAAGTGCTTTCGTGATCCCTTTGGAAGTTCATGATTTCCGTGTAAGGCCAATGGGCCTATGTTGTTACCCCATGGAAAAGGTGCTTGACATCTCATGGCTCTTGCATTATGGCCATTGTCGAATAGGTTGCATATGTTGTCATTATTTCCAAATAGGTTGTGTCTGTTGTAATTGTCATTACCATTGCTGACATTGCCTTGGCCATTGTCGTCATTACCACCATTCCCATTGTCACCATTATCACGACCATTTTCGTTGTTGTTGCCAATGTCGTTGTTGTAGCCAATGTCGTTGTTATGGAAATTTTCATTATAGAGGCGGTTTTCTGCCATTGCTTGAGCTGGAGGTCCTTGCTGGTGTTCTTCTAGAAAGTGCTCAAGAACCTCTTCAAAGATTTACTCAATATCAAAGGCTTCTTCGATGTCTTCTAGAAATCGAGGATTATTTATCCTTCATACATATACTTGGTGAGCTAGGATACTTATTTCCACACAAGTGGTGGTAACACTAGTCTCTCAACTGCAAGATCAACCTTTCTTTCTTCTTCATCCAGAGTAATAGTTGTGGCTCTCCACTGAGCTGGTGATGTATTCTTTTGAAAGATGAAAGTACGCAAGCTACTAATGATGTTTGTCTGCTCTCCTTCAATGAATGTAAGATCTGGTTGGAGAGTTGTTGGAGCAAGATCAAGTTGTTCAACTGGTGCCCAAGGATGCCAGATGCCCATTTCGTGTCATGAAAGCATTAATATTTTCTTAAAGTTTTATGCCTTGTAGCCCCACGATGGGTGCCAAAAAATAGTTAGCGTTTCAATTAGCACCTCTGGAGTACTTATTGGAAACAAAAAGCTATTGCAAGTGTGTTAGTGTTTCTCTTTGGATTATAGAGAGGAAGATCTCTCTTTGTTGATTATTCTATGTAAAAAAGGTGCAGTAAGGTTCCTATCTTTTTTACTCAGCGACAAGACACAAGGGTGCATAAACACAATATGACATTGCTAAGCTTTTCTCTGGTTTCCACAGATCTTAACTATGACTAACAAGCTTCTAGACTATCCTATCTCCCCAAGATAAACAAAGCATGAGGGCGTAGGAGAAAAATGGATGGGTTGGATCACTTGAATCCACCATCTCTGTAGAATATGGTCGAAGCTTTGAACTCTTGGATATATGCCAAGCTAAGGTTTGATGCAAGTAAACACTCTTTAATATAAACTAGATCTAAGACTTGTCAAGGAGGAGGAACCCATGTTCGAGGTATAGGCTTGGAAACAACTCACTAGAAATAACAAGGTACAATGATTCGGCTAACATGACTCTCAAGGAGGTGATGACACCTGCCAAAGTGTAGGTTGAAAGACAACTCATTAAACAACATCAAATGATAGTAACTGATAACAAAATATCCAAGGAGGAGGAACCCCTAACCAAGGAGGAGATTGAAACAATACACTATTTAGAACAAGACTTTGAAAGAACTCAAATATTTAGATCAAGCAAGCATGCACCATCTGATTTACTTCTTCAAGCTTCATCAAAGAATTACAAAGGTTGAGACAACAAAAGCATGAAATCATGCACAATTACGATCAACCAATGAACTCTCATCCAAGAGTGAACAGATATAAACAAGCTAACTCTGGAAACAACGGCACAACAATTTTTCCTAGTAGATAAAGGTTAAACAAATAATGAGCCTAAGACTCTTATTTATAAAAACTCAAAGGAGTAGGCAACCCTAAAATCTCCTTGAGTTAACAAACAATTCTTGCCAATCAACAAGATTTACTCCTATGTCAAAAAGTAGGTGAGCAAGCAGTTAACTGGAAAACTACTTTAGTTAACTGCAACTAAACAAAAGTCAAACTGGGAATCTACCTCAGTTGACTGACACCTAACTAAAGTGAACTAAAACTACATGTGTCTCCAAAATAGACATCCACCTTTAAAGGAGATATGAGATCCACAAATCGTGGGAGTCAATTAAACATCCTAGATCAGTGGGATCTGACCTGCATAATTTGTGGAGATCTGGAGTCAACTTGGAAAGGGGAATCAAGTTGACTTTAGTCGTATTTATTGCTTTTTTGGAGGGTAGGACGTCCTTCTTTGGTGCTTTACCCCTCTTCGCCATTGGTCAACAAAGTCTCAATCCAGTTGTTGACCTCTTCAGCCCCCGGGCAATTAATGCTTCTCAAGATGATTGTGTGGCATCTCAACATCTCTTCACCTGTCACAAGATGCTACTGGTAATTTATGCATTGGGCAGCTGCTTCATCCAATTGGATAGACATGGCTACAATTTTGGCTAACTTGCAACCATTGGGATCTTCAAGGAACGAACCATTGATGATGTCTTGAAACTGTCTTTGTACCATTCCCAACTCAATGTATTCTCCTCCCTCACATTGATATTCTACTTGAGGGAAGGATATTAACAAGGTTCTTGCGAAGTTGATAATATTAGCGACAAAGTGTCTATAGTCAATCAACTCCATTGAATTGGCATCGTAGGTTCTCACCTTGTATGCCAATTGTTCCTTCCAATCAAAGAGATGGTGTTTGTTCTCAGTGGTTGTAACTGATTGATATGCTAGTTGTAGATCAACAACAGTTGTTTCCTCTCCTGACCTCTCTTATGCTACCTTTAATTTTGATTGTTGAATCTCTGCTCGGAGTCCATGTGCTCTACCTCTCAGCCAGTATGCTTCTGCTAACACACACTATCCTCTGACAACAAACTCATCCACTTGACGTCTCAAATGTTTGTCGTATGTGATCAATTGATGATGGTTTCTCTCAATGGGGACATCTAGCAACTCTTGAGGCAAATCTGAGGAGTTGGGAGTGTCGTGCATTAAGCTAGAAAGATACTTTCTTAATTGCCAGTTTTCAACCGTCAAGCCTACTTTGCCTTGTCCATCCTTTCCTTGACGCTCGCTGATGCAATTTCGAGAAGGTCTGCCTCCACCTGACGGGTGGTCTTTCCAAGGTTCATCTTTGATAGCATGAAATCCTCAACCCTCACATTGTGTATGTCTTTATCTTCAGGTGGGGCAACAATCTCTATGACAACCTTGTTCTTTGTATTCCTCTGTACATGTGTTCACTTCTTCAACTTCTTAGCCGACATGTCTTGAGGGACATGGTCGAACTATGTGAAGTCAAGCTGATAAGGTCTTTCCCTCTTCCTTCCAAGTGAGCTTTCGAACCAGATAGAATCTTAGCTAGCTTCGCTGGAAGGAGGAACATAGGCCCCCTGAATGCTAGAAAAACGAGATTGTGTCGTGGCGATGCCTCGTGGTGGCGAGTCCAAGTCAATGGGACTTTGCGACCTCTGTGATGGTGGTGAAGTTCGCGGCGTTGTCTCTATCACAAGATCGTTTTTGCTGCAACTGCTTCTACAATAGGTTCCATTTCTACAATGATTATTTCAATCACTGGCTCTAGTGCAGCTACAACATTTCTCAACTATTTCAGGTAAATTGGTGGTTGTCTCCACCTATACCTCTTGTTGATTTGTACCAGAAATTCCTCTTCTTCCCCATGTGCTCCCTGACATTCACATTCCTTCGGGAAGGATGCTCATCTTCTTCTGTTTGGGTTTCTTCCTAGACGTGGAAGGTAGTGTAGACTGAACCATTGGCGATTCTGATCGGGGAAGTACTACCTTCCTTGTCCTTTTACTATCAAGGTAGAGTCGACTGTGTCTAACTACTCTACCAGTTCTTTCCTCTAGAGATGTACTCTCTTTCGCATACCAATCTACTATGCCGAGTGGTTGTGCATCTACTTGATTTGTGAAGAAGGAAGAAAGAATGACTTCTTCTTCGTCATCAGATAAGCCCTCGATGTCCTCTGACATGAAATCTGCAATTTGACAAAGCTTAAATTTTCTATAGTTCTTTCTTCTTACTTTGAATTCATCGTCACAGTTGACACAAAAATATTCTATGGAAGATTCATGTCATGATCGTTGCTCAAGATGTGCTATGAAGAGTCCTCTTGGATCATATGATGACCTCATGTCAATGAGGTACTTGAGATTAAATCTCATTGTTTTCTAGATCATCAACCTAGCATCGGTTGCAGTCTTGCATCTGTAGAGTCCCATATGAATGGAAAATTTTGCAGTTGACTTCTTCTTTTGGCAAAGGTAAAAGTGAACCTCGGCCAATTGCCTCAAGAATTCCATGAACACTACCTTGTCTAAAGGGTAGCGTGGCATCATGGCGGGGTGGCCATTTTAGCCGTACACGCATATGTAGGTGAAAGTGGGGAATTGGATGAACCAATCTGCCCAATCCACCATTGTCGCCTTAGTTGCTGGTGAAATGCGTACGTGCATCTCATGGTCTAGCTCGCCCACGGTGTGCATGGTGAAGAGGTCATTCATCTTCTTGAAATGTCTTTCCGCTCGAGTAAAATCAAGGCGAGGAAAGTATTCGTGGACCTTCTTGGTTCCCACGGTGTCTAGTATTCTGAATTCACCTTGAAAGGTTATTAGGAATACTGGGTAGAAACACATGTGGAAATGATGCTCCTCTAGAAACCTGGTAAATTGTTGGTGGAGCGTGTCACTAATCAGAGAGGCCCAATCGTAATTTTCCTTCTTGCTGATTATTTTGCCAATGATATAGAACATCCACAACTAGAAGTGTTTTCCCTCTTCCTGTCCAATGACTCTGTTGAGTAGAGTGATTAACACTGCGTACTCATCTTTGAATTCTCCTCGACCAACCAATTTGGGAAAGCTGGTTTTCTTCACTTTTAACCAATGTTCAACCATTATTAGTGAACGGTTGTCCTTTAAAACCTCAAATGCCTTTCCACATTCTATCACAGATACGACCTTATTGGTAGGTCATGGTGGAATTGCAAAACATGTATTTATGTCCTTCGACTTTAAGTTGCAAATCACCTTTTCGTCCACTGACGAGATTTCTCTTGTGGTAGGGTTATAATGCTTTGTTTAAGCAATTGCAAGCTCAATGCTCTGTAAAGTGATAGGAATGGATGCAGCTTGGAATAAGTCAGACACTTCAATGTTCTGCAATGTAATCTAGTTCATGCCCTCCAAGTCCTCAAAATTGACTTCTGGGTTTTTCTGCCATAAGTTTGTGTTCGTTGTCTTCAGATAATCATGGTATAAGACCATCTTGGTCTTGTATTGTACTTGGGAGTACTGCATTTTGCAAGACTTAAAAGATTGGTTGGGCACTTGACCTTGTTCTGACACTTTCCTGAAACCATTAAATATAACACTTGCCAAGAAGTATTTTTCCGGAAAAAATCTGGCACGTGGGTTTTGTTCGTGCTTGGAAGATAAATAAACCCAATTCCTTGGATTTTTTATCTGGAGACTTTTTCGGAAAGATCCCTAAAAATAGGGGCAACAAGTTTGTTGATTTTGGCAAATCTGAAAAGATGGGTTTTGCTGAAAAAATGCGTTGATCATACCCAGTTGGTTAGATTTGAGGTAATCTGTTGTTTCCTATGACATGCAAAGAATTTTAGACAGAAACGGAGGAAGTAGACAAAAGGTGGATTGGAAATTATAAACTACCATTTTGCAAAAATCTACCTCTGGAAACAATCCTCAGAGAAGAATACTTTTACTACCACTGATCTTCAAAAATATCGAAGATCTATCCAAAACCTCTGCTAGATCTTCAAAATATGTTCTTGGGAGCAATTTGTTGTTTTATCCTTCAACCTGTAAAAGAATAAGGAAGAATGGGACGCCTAGCATGAATATATGACGATTTGAGTTGAGATCCACCAAGGATGGATGCCAACTCGTGATTTAGGTCTAATTTGGAGTTCAAAAAGGTGATTTCCACTAATTGTGGAGTGTTTGGCCTCTTTTTGCCTCCAAATTTGCTAACTCAAGTCAACATTTTTCTTTGACTTCTTTAGGCGTCCATCCTTGGAGTTTTGATCTTTTTTATCAATTTTGCAAGTTGAAGTGCCTCCATTTGATCTTCAATCTTGGCTACTCAGTTGATCTCCGACAGTTATTGACGAATTTGTTGTTGAAATGGGATCAATTTGACGAGATATGCCTAGGAGGGATCAACTCAGAAAACTGAGTTTGGACCTTCAAAAAGAAGGGCGCCTTTCTTCAAGAGGGGTTCTTTTGGCAATGCCTTAGTCAATTTTCATTGGCTGTTCTTCGTTTTGGCCTTTCCAGATCCTCTGTGCTTTGATCTAACGTTCTTGTTGATAGATGAGTTAGATGAATCTGCTTGATGATGCATCAAGTAGCCAGCTCAAACATGGACAAAATGTTTAACTTCTCAGTTGATAATAGTGAATTTAAATCCTTCAAACTCAAGGGCACCCCTAGCCAACAGGGGCACCTTTGATCTTTTGACTAGTTTTGTCTATGTTCCAAAGTGCCTGTTTTGATCTCCACCATCAAATGACTAATTTGTAAGAAGTTCTTGCTAATAGTTTCATCACCAAGATTGATCGTAGCTGAGTAGGTCATCCTAGAAGGTAGTCAACATTTTGGTTGAATTTGAATGCCTTAAAGAAAGGGCGCCTTTTTTCAAGAGGGGTGTTTTTAGTCTATCCTTAGCCAATTTATGGCTTGTCCTTTAACTTCTTCAGTTATGGCTTTTTCCGCTTGATCTCAAAGTGTGATCGTTTGGTGTGTTCAATGGATTTTTTATTAGATTGATCACATAGCTGGGAGGAAGCTGAAAAGATGTCGTGTATGGATCAATTGTTTATGGATTCATTTGATGCCTTCAACTGAGGGGCACCCCTAGCTAGCAGGGGCGCTTTTACCATAAAGCACTCTGATTTGACATATTTACTACTTATAGATCCTCCATACTTCGCTGATGTTTGGCCATTGATCTTTGAATCAGGTGATCTGACTGATGGTTTGTCATGTCCCCAAAATCGTAAAATTGAATTTGAGATATTGAAAAAATAATTAACCAAAATCGAATAAATACCAAAATATAAATATAAGTAATTTCCATTTAAACTTCAATACTATAGTTACAAATATAATTACCATTTAACCATTATCCTCATAATCATGATTATCATAGATAAGTATTATAATTGTGATATAAATATTATAGAATAACATATCATAATACATATCATAACTATGGCATAATACAATAATGAGATATGATAAAAATATCATAATTATAATAACCTATATTCTATACTAAATAAACAAACATAAAAAATAAAATATAATAAACAAATAAATTATTATAAACATCAAATCTGAATTATACTAATAATCATCAGCAATAATATTAGTATTATAAATATAGACATTATGGTTATGAATAAACATTATAATGATTATGCTGATTAAGAAACACTGAAGTTGTGAAACTATTATTATCAAATATATAATCACAAACTTTAGACAGCAATGTCCCCAATAACAAAGCAACGCTTGGAAAGGGTGCGATTACTCAAAGAGTATCAATCAATCTAACAGCCACGTCCCATGATGGAATACTAGGGGCTATTTAAAAGAGAGACTTCTATAGAATAAAAGGGAGGGCAATGAATGAAAATATCTCCGTGGCTGATATAAATAAATAAAAAGAACAAGACTGATATATGATCAATGGCTGGATAGGAGATAAGAAATGTGGCTGGGAATAAAGGGTAAACATTAGCTATAAGTTAAATATAATAAATTAAATATATATATATATATATATATACCAAGAAGTTATCGTAAATTAAAACCAGTTGTAAATAATAATATAAATAAATTTATATAGAATATATGAATATACCATTTATATATATATATGTGTGTGTGTGTGTGTGTGTGTGTGTGTGTGTGTGGGTAAGTAGATATGTGAATAATTTTTTATACAATAATGATAATTGTAGCAATTATTAAGTCTTATAAGTAATGATGACTCCTTAATATAAAGTTAAACATAAGTAGATTATGTATATTTATGAATTGTCCTCGTCCTATGATCAATCCAGTATAAGGTTGAAGGAGGTGAGTAAGGAATCAGAAAACAAGGAGAGATATAGCAACTAAGGTGATGTACTCACTTAGCAATAATATTTAGCATATTTTGAATATAAGAAATAGATACTGCTAATCTGATTATTGATATAATGCTTTCTTTAATCTTACCATAATGAGAATCATTCTAGGAGATAATGAACTTAAAGAATCATTGATACATGAAAATATATTATAGGCATGAAATAGATCTTGGATGAATGCAAGTATATCTATTTGTGTAAAGATTGTCTTCCCCGTGTTTGTTACCCTATTAGGAACTGGTGAAGCAAAGTCCAAGTGGAAAGCCTAAAAACCCCCCTCTCATGTTCATAGGCCCATGAAACGAGAAAGACATAGGGAGGTGGGGGTCCCACCATAGGAAACTACATTGTTATAGGGGTAGTAGGTCGTAGGCCCTTGGATCATAGGGTTTCACCATTCCCTCCTAATAGGGCAAGTGTTTTCCGAGGTTCTGCTATGTATGGAGTATGCAGGTACTAAGCCGTTGGGAAATGAGGATTGTGAGGTGCAACCTCCCGTGCCCAACACCAAGGCTTCAGGGCGGATCCATACAAGGCACTCCTCTTGCTTGTTAAAATTGCATATATGATTACGCTTATATTTTGGATATCTAGATATTAATGCTAATGGATATATGTGTATGTGGAAATTTTGTTAATATGGCGAATATGGATTTCAAATCAAGATTGCTTCATTAAAAAGAACATTCATGGAGAAGGAAGAAACCCTAAACCTAATCAACAAATGAATTCTAAGGTGTAATAGGTAAGGGACATTACACGGTTGTGTTGTTGAGACAGCACGAACATGAAGGAGATGAATGATTTGAAGATGCAAGGTGGTCTTATTTGCCCTCTAAGACCCAAGGGTGCCTTTTTTCAAGAGGGGCACCTTTTTGAACTGTAGATTGTGTTTTGCCTTGGCAGCCAAAACGTGCACCTTCCAGAGTAAGCCAAATTTTGGCCTTTTTCCATTTTGAGAATCTCCTGCTTTAAACGACATCATTTTTGTCCTTTTTTGCTATGGCTTCTTCGTTGGAGCTTTTGAGGTATAGCTTTCAGCACTTGGTACTGGCCAATCTGCCATTAATGGTTATGGAGCTCCTAAATTCGTTCTTGAAAAATAGAAACAGACCAACCAGTGTAAAACATATATTTTGATGATTTTGACTTGATGAGTGTGATCGTGAAGTCAATTAACCCTATCAAAATCATTTTCAATCATTTTCAAGAAAGTTCTATTTTTTAGGGTTTCCCTAAAAATAGGGGCATAAAATCCTAATTTTCAGTTTTTCAAAATTTTAACCATAGGTTCCTTGACAAAAACCCACAAAGATCTTCCAAAATCTCTCTCTCTCTTCCAAAATCTCTCTCTCTCTCTACCAAGATACTACTATTTTTTTTAAAGAAAGGCAATTTGCATTGTATTGGGATATACAAATCTTCTCCATTCCAATACTTAAGTCAATCTCGCATTAGATTCTAATTTGGTACAAGGACCTTGAGGTGAAATTATAATTTTCTTCTAGTAAATTGAAAGCATGGTGTGGATCTTATAAGAATGGGAAATTTTCAATAATACTCCTCTTGATCTACCAACATAACTAATGGATTCAAGCATAATTTAGCAATTGTTCGTGGTTGGTATTAATGGTTTCTACCCTTGGTCTCATATGGTAATCATGTCATTATAGTAGATATTTTAAAGTACTGTGGGATATTGAGAACATATTACTTCATAGTAAGGTTTCCCCATTGTCAATTTTACTTAAGTTTTCATCTTGCTTACAAAACTTCAATAAGCATAGTCCCTTACCCCAACTCATTTTAAATTTCCTCAACTCTATCTTTAAGCATCTAGTGTCTCCCTCACTTAACATTATCAAATGTCTTCTTTTTCGAAAATTACTTCCAAGGAGCAATTTATATTTGTTTGTCATTCACACTATATATCTCTCAAGAGTTGTGATTCAAAATAATCTTGAATCTCTCATGAGATTGTACAATACATTTAATACTTATTGCACTAAGTAATGCTTGTAATGGTGAATGCATGGGAATAAAACCAACAAAATAAAGTATCACATAGCAATGATTAGCCTCATTAAGGATTGCACTAGGATCTAATTGTTACCATCATGACTTGAGTACTCTTAACAATAGCATTTTCCCTTACAATATGCTACCCTATGCATAAAACCTTAGCATCTATTCTACATTAAATCATTCATTTTGTATCTCCCAAGTTGTGATCTATTTTACAATCCACTCAAAACTAAAATTGAACACCATATTCTTTTGAGGATAGGATTTACAGACCATGCATAGCCTAAAAGATTTAGATAAGTAATCAAATCTACAAGGTGGCCTCAAAGCACATTTGAATGGTTGTTAGATTGTTGGCATTTCAAGTGAACTGTTAAAAACTTACTCTTCTTAACAGATTTAAAAGTTTGTCCTTCATTTGAAAGGTAAGCTCAAATTTATACTTCTTTTATGACCTACACACAACTTTGAAGGGCACTACATGGTTTACTTGTCTTTATAGTTAAATTGTGAGATTTGGTATATGATCTTGAATGCAAGAGTATTATAATTTTAGCCTCCTGTTCCATTTTCACTCGCACTTTTAATTGACTTTATACACCGTTGAATTTCACCAAATTTCCCTAACTTGAGGAAGGCCTCTAAAGACCCTTGCACAATCATGCCATTTATGAGGGGGGCATGAGGGGTTGAACAAAGTGGAACAAAGGGGAGCACCAACGGATACTTACACCTTGTGCTTGATAATTACTTGCCCTAGGATAAGCTATGTTATCCTACTATGTATTATGATTTACCACCTCTATTTGATATGCTCTCTCAATTGACTTAGGTTCTCTCTATCAATCAGTGGCAAAAAATATAGGTTTTTCAGCCTTAGATTGGGTAAGTAAAACCCTCTTGGTATATATTTAGAGGTGACAAAAATGAACTTCTATCCTTTGCAAGGAAGGTGTAATCTCGGGTCAACAAGATCCCTTAGCCTTTAATACCCAATGCATACCCCTATCAAAGAATATCTGTGACAAAAAGATGTCCAAAACAGCATGGGTTGCCTTCGCCTCACCAAAACAAAAACCAGCATTATAAAGGGGTGAAATCTATGCTCCACGGTGTTTCGGGGATGACGAGTACCTGGTATGCTGGGACAAGTTTCTGGTACAGTGGTACTTTTGGGTCATTTTTTAGGGGACGGCAAGGGATGGTTGATAAAAAAATAGGGAATTTTTTTAAAATATAGAGAAATTTCAAATGTTCATAGCATAACATTGATAAAGCATTCATTCTAGACATTATATAAGCTTATTACATATCATTAGACTTGAATTGAGATTTCACATGAGAAGCGACAAACAAATTTACAGAGTTCAAATGCTTTTCATTATCAATGCGCATACATATCATATAAGAGTTTGATAATTATAACCAAAATGCCCAAAGGCTCAAAGTCTCAACTATGAAATAACATGATAAACATAAAACTAAGAAAATATATCGCTGTCCAATGTCCCTAATCAGCAAAAGGTAGGTCTAAATCAGCATTGCTCTCGTCATCGGAGCTTATATGACACTTACATTAGGTCAAGTATGATGGGGCATCCCTTGTGGGCCCGCCCATAGCTTTTATTTTATAAAAAAACTGACTTTTTTCTTTGCGGGGCCATAGGGTACTGCTAGTCGTACCTGGTACGGTCGAGGTACGGTTGGGCAGTACCGAGTATTGCTAGCAATACCCAAGCCCCCTGGAAGTTCCGGGTACTTGGAGGGCAAAAAGGGACGGCTAAGGTACGTTTCCTAGCGGTACTTGCGTCCCCGTTTTGTACCCGGTACGAGGAACGGGCAAAAAGCATAGGGGACATGTCCCCGTGGAGCATAGGGTGAAATTGAATAGTTTTGTGAGTAAGGAACAAGACTGAAATGGAGACCGCAATGGATTAAGTAGTAGTGCACATGGATGCATGTTGATATGCATTGCTCCACAAAACAAATGTTGTTTACTGAAAACTCTTACATGACATCATGGAATGAAAGTCTAACACCTAAACTTAAATGCAGAACGAGAATATATACACATAGAAACATTATTTTCTCATCATATAGATTGGATTAGGATTTTTATGTGTAAGAATTTCTAACAGGAAATTAAAAATGTTGCAGTCAGTTTTAAGTTGCCCTCCCTTGCGATAGTTCTGATGATTTCCATTTACATAGAACAGTAATAGCTTTAAACAGGTCAAGCTGAAGGGCCAGATTATTCAAATAAATTGAAATGCATTATTATATCTTATCAGTAGCAAAATAAAAGAATTTTCGATAAAGATCCGCCTCCAGATGTGAGAATAGTGGATTATCATTACAGAATGTTTTTTGTTCATTTATGTGTTGTACTGAACTAATGGTTTTTGACATTTGGAATATCAAATACTTCAAATTTAAAGGAAATCATACCACATATCTTGCCTCCGCTAATAGGATGTGCTATCATATTGCCCATACTTTTGACTCGTTAAATAATTTTACATTTCAAGACTTTTTTGAATAATGGAGCTTATTTGTACAAAACAAAAGAACACAATGTTACTCTACAGAAAGGGAAACAAGGCTAAAAGGCCTTGCCTTCCCTAACTGGTATATCACTTGAATAGCTGATACAGAGAAAAGTTATGAACCGACTGAATGGATTTACAGTTTACAACTGAACATTTCCACATGTAGCAATCTGATGCGTCTCATATGCGACTTGAGTCCCTTCCAAAAATTGTCCTCTTTGTCCAATCAAAGATTACTAATACTCTTGTACGCCAACTGACTTGCTTGCTGAGTTACATAAGTAAACATGCGAGCACTTAAACAATGAATTTCTAATACAAAGATACACTTAAAAAGAAGAATGGCAGGAAAGTAAAATGCTTGAAAGGTATATGCAAACATGCCTGGCATAAACAGAGTACCAAAGCCATTGAGTGCTATGGCCTATGAAAACCGAGTCCCAAGGTAGTTCTGCGGCTGCCTGTTCACCCCCCAAAGGAGCAAATTGCCCAAAGTGCTTGTACCTGTTTATTGTCATTATTTTGAGCTTACTGCACTTTGTTATGCTCTAGAGAAAAAAAGAAACTGAAATGGAACGAAAGGATCATCCTCTATAAAATTTTGTACATTCTGAACTTCTAGCTAGACACATCCTGAGTGCTGGATAAGAAATATGACTGAAGTTAACGTTGGAAACTCTGGTCAAATGATTTGTTCCAAACCATAGTGTTGTGTACAAAAGAGTTTAGCAAGAAATACTACGCAGTTTTTTAGATAACAGGATAAAGGATTATATTTATATATAAAAGTAACTTGTACAAAAAGCCAGAATCCTTCACCAGAGATAAAAGGATTATAGAACGAGGAGGAAACTGTATATATTGCTGTTACGAAAACTTGGCGTGAACCCATTTTTCCATGAAAGCACTAAAAGAAAGATTAAGTATCCTAGACATAAACATAGATACACTTCCAATTATTGCATTGTTTTCTTGTTTAACAGAAAATACAAAGATAGTCAGCAGAACAACTTTAAATTTCCCAATCTGAAGTTTCAACCTAGGCTTGCGACAGTTTGCTTTTACCTATTGGCGGGCAACATTCTTTTCTCTAGTGGTGTTTGCTAGGCCTTGGACGATAGACACTTGGAATTCCCACGCAGGTTGCTTGGTAGACGGTTTTAGCAGTTCCCATGGATGACCATCGCCATTCAATCAAGGCAACCATCCATCTTCCTTGCTAAGCGAAAAAAGGAGAAATTAAGAAAACAAAAGAGTCGATTGCAAAGTTTGGTTGGCTCGAGAGACACTCTCACTTTTGTGTCGAAGTGCCAAAAAGCATTTCAGGGTTCTTCTAAAGTGTAGGAGCAGAATGGGAGCAAAGGAGGCTGTAGGATTATTGTATAACTCCACAAAGACCATTGTAATGGCATAATCTCCATGTACTTGAACTGATTTAGAGAATCAGATAAATGCAGCATACCCTTCTTAGAGTTTTTCACCCATTTGGTATTTCTCTAATTGAAGATTTGTGTAATGCATGTCATGTTTTGTGTGCAATGTTATTTGCTTAGTTTCTTCGGTGTTATTTAAACATTGTTATGACGTTGCAAGTTGATAGAAAAATAGTATAGTGTATGCTGAGAGATGTAGTTTAAAAGCTTGTTTTAGAAATCTATGTTGATGTAACACGGGTTAATAATTATGTGGTTTATTGTTTATTGTCATTCCCTCATTTGAGAATTAAATTCATTGAGAAAAAGAGTATTTTTGCATTTCTGGATTAATAATAATATTTTAAATTGAATCCAATCATTTTACTTTTTGAAAAACAGCTTAAATATTACTATTATTTTATTTTAAAAAGTATTTTTTAAATGTTTTGGAGGGAGTTTTAGGAGAGAAAATTCAAATTCAAATTGAGAGTCCTCAAAGAATTTATAAAATAAGTGCAAATTGGTCAAATGCATCAGCCGTTCTTATTGTTATTGTTGAAATATGGTAGCTTCGGTCATATATAAATGATGATCGATTTGATCATATGTGTGTGTATATATATGTCAGTATGTACTGACATATGTATACACACATATATTAATTATATATATTCATGTCATCATTTATATATATCGAAATCTGCTACATCCCAAGTATATTGTCGATCTGCATCTAGAGGTTATTACTTGCAGATTATTGGCTTTATATGTTACATATAGAATCCTGATCGAGTTCCAGATTGGATATTATTTATTTGTGCAAGATAAAATACAGATCGAACTTAGTAAGCATTCATGTTTATTAAGTAACTAACCCGATTAGTGATCGGGTGTCTTAGTTAGACGAAAAGGCACAATCCATGAGATACATCCCATAAGCGGACATATCTCCACGTTGTGAGACATGTCCACTCATGGGACATGTCTCTCCATTCGTATTTAAGACAGATCCGATCCACAAGGAAAGACATTGAAATAAATAAATCTTCTGCTCTTGAGGATCGAATACCATTAAACAAAAATTCAGACTTGTAAATTCATGATCAATACTTCCAATATTGATCTGGCATCAACTTCATAGTTTTAAGTTCAATATTCTGTTTATAATCTGAAAGAAATTTAATCATAAACAACATGGTATCAGAGCCACGTTAAGAAAGATCCGATTAAATCTAGATACCAGATTATTTAAAATCGTATTTTCTCTTGAAATCGCAAACACATTTCATTCTTCATAATGTCAAGTGTAATCAGATTCAAGGATCGTCTTGAATGTGCAAACAACTTTACATCATGGAAATTCAGAATCATGATGATTCTGAAAGAAAATAAGTTACTCATTTGTGAAAGAAAACAAGATAGAACTAGAAAATGATCGGGAGAAATCTCAATGGATTGAGAACAATGAGAAAACTATGAAAATTATAGTAGATGCAATTAGGGACCATATAGTATCTATTATGTCTAAACATGAGACTGCATACTTAATGTTTAAATCCCTTGAAAGCACTTTTGAAATAAACAACACCAGTAGGACCCTTGCTTTAAAGAGGCAACTTAATCATGTTCAAATAAACAAGGGAGAATCTATCAACACATATTTCATGAGAATCACTGAACTAAGAGATCAACTGTCAACAGTTGGATATCAAATTGATAGCAAGGAGTAATACTAATAGTTCTAGGTGGCCTACCAAACTCATGGCAGTCATTTGCTCAAGGAATAAGTGCAAGATCAAAACTCCCTAAATTTGATAGGCTAAGAACAAATTGCTTACAAGAAGAAACAAGACTAATATCAAAAGGAAACAATCAAAAACCCATAGATGAGGATATTCATGTGCTAAACACAAATTCTCATAAGAAAGGTAAGAAGAAAAACTTCAAGAGAAAGAAGAATTCTTATGGAAAGGGATCATTCAAGAAAAATGAAAGACATCTCCCAAATACAATGTTTCAGATGTGATCAATATGGACACTATGCAATGAAGTGCCCTAATAGAACAAAACAACAACCATCATTTGCTAAAGTTGGAAAGACAAATACAGAATATGATTCTGAGAAATTTGTCTTCTACTAAGCATTATCAAGCCAAGTATCAAACAAAGTCAATAACTGGGTAATTGATAGTGGTTCATCAAGGCACACCACAGGATTCAAAGAACACCTAGATACTATGATAGAAGAAACTGACGAAGAAGTAACTATTCGAGATGATTCTACACATCCAGTTAAGGGGGTTGGAACTTGCACCATAAATTTGAAGTCTAGCCTCTCTCTACAACTCACTGGAGTATTGTTTGTACCGAGAATAAAAAGGAACCTACTATCCATTTTTGCTCTTGAAGACAACGGATATAGGGTTACCTTTATGGATGGAAAAGTTTTGGCATGGCCAAAGATCTCCACCATAAAGAAAGCACAAACTATAGGTATAAGACAAGGATATCTCTACAAACTGTGCACTGACACTAATCAAGCCCTTATTCATGAGACTTCTGATTCAAATGAAATTTGGCATCGAAGATTAGGACATATTCATTTCCTTGCCCTACCTTCAATAGAAAAATTACTAACAGGATTGCCCAAACTAAAACAAATTCATGAAGGAGCATGCAAAGGGTGTGCCCCAGGGAAAAATACAAACGGGACCTTCCAAAATAGTTTGAGTAAAACCAAAAACATATTAGAAATAGTACACTCTGACTTATGTGGACCCATGTCTGTACCCTCCATGGCAGGATTCTTATATTATGTAATATTTGTAGATGACTTCTCTAGAAAGACTTGGATATATTTTCTTAAATGTAAAGAGTCAATAGAAGTCCTTAAAAGGTTTAAGGAGTTCAAAGCTCTTACAGAAAACTTTTTCAGGAAGAAAATCAAAATACTAAGAACAAATAATGGGAAGGAATACACCTCAGAAATCTTTAAGGAATTTTGTGTAAATGTTGGGATTAAGAGGGAGTTTACTGTAGCCTACAATCCTCAAAAAAATGGTGTTGTTGAGAGGAAAAATAGAACTATTGTAGAAGCTGCTAGAGCAATGTTGTACGACCAAAACATAGAAACTTCATTTTGGGCAGAAGCCTCTAGGACAACTGTCTACATTCAAAATAGATGTATGTAATGTTCTGTACCAGTCTTGTCCTAGGATTTGCTCGTTGATTAGGTTTAGGGTTTCTTCTTCTCAAAGGAATGTTCTCCTAGTTTCAATAATCCTCAATTTGAGTCCTCTATTCGACATATTAACAACATATCTGTTAGCATTAACATCTAGTATCCCAAATAAGATATAATCAAAAAATGCAAATTAACAAACATAAGAAAAAAGTCACTTAACCCATCAGGAGAGAAGAATTCCCTAAGGGGCCAACGGTCTACCACCTTTTATTGCCCAACCCTTATCTTAGGCCAATAGGGCACTATGCCCAACTCAGGTTTTAGGGCCAACGGGGTGGAAGCCTAGATGGGGTTTACAGACAAACCACTTAGGTCATGACTCAGCTCTCTTGGCGGGATCATATATATTTTCAAGGGTTTATTTATAGTTACTGTTCCCAAGTATGTTGATGACCAGGTCGATCAATCATAAACCCGAGGTTACACAGTCCAGTGGTTCCAATTAGTTTCACCCAGTCGCACTAGGCATGTGCCTCGTTGCGAGTTTAGCCTGGGAAATACACTTTTGAATGGCTATGGCTTCCCATGCCTCATTATTCCTTAATCGTCTTCCTTCAACCTTATATTGGATTGATCATAGGATGAAGAAAAAATATGCATAGTCTACTTATGTTCATATTAAAGAGTCATAATTATTTATGAGGCTTAATAATTGCTGCAAGTATCATTATTGTATATTCACTAGTGATTCCCCTATCTACTTACCCATATATATATATATATATATATATATATAATTACTATATCCATTAGTATTCATATATATATTCTTTATTCATTGATAATGATATTATTCATTATAAGATTTATCTATATCTATGTATATATACTTGTATGCCTATTAGATTATATATATATATTAAATGACTATATTCCAATGCATAACAATCATTGTTGTTGCTGTTCTATTTCTTCATGTCTTCCCCTCTTCCTTATTTTCCTTCCTTCTATTTATACCATTCAAAGTAGGTGACTCATGGGGGGAATGTATTGTTTGGTGAAAGAGATGACTTTTCATAAAATATATCCCTTTGTTAGATTTAATTGCTGCCCTTAAAGACTTATTATCACAATAATATATATTTTTGAAAATAATATATTATTACTAATAATTATGATATTTCAAATTATATACTTATTTTATTTTGATGTTTTATTGAACATATTTTAATATTAAAGTATAATAATAAAACCAATTTGCTAATATCTTATTATTATTTTATTCTAATGCATTACAATCTTTAATGTGCAGTGATTATAATATTTATTTATTATTATTATTTTTGATATTAAGTTACTTAATACTAGAATGTAATAACAATAATTTGCCTATATATTATTATTATATTTTGTTATTTATATATGTTTATATTGATATGGTACACATTTATTTTATATTTAATCTTACTATTTCTATTTATTTTATTTATTAATTTATTAGTATTTTAACACTTGGTCTTTATGGTATTGCTATTTTGGGGACATGACATGTCCCCACTCACATCTAGATAACAAAACTCCTGAAGAAGCATTTACTGGTGTAAAACCTGACATAAGTCACTTAAGGATCTTTGGTTGCCTTGTCTACATTCATGTACCTAAAGAAAAGAGATCTAAATTAGAGCCTATTGGAAAGAAAGAGATATTCGTGGGCTATAGTGAAACCTCAAACGCTTACAAAATATACATATCCAGATAGACACAAATTGAACTAAGTAGAGATGTCATCTTTGAGGAAGACATTGCTTTCAAAAGGGCAAAGAGTTCTAATGATAT
The DNA here is from genome assembly GCA_007115665.2 of Sequoiadendron giganteum. NCBI lineage: Eukaryota > Viridiplantae > Streptophyta > Pinopsida > Cupressales > Cupressaceae > Sequoiadendron > Sequoiadendron giganteum. Next base: position 1,105,790 of record CM021109.1, on the reverse strand, counting down.
AGAAATTCAAGATTCTCCTAAAGTCGTGGAGAAGGATCTTGCTCCTGAGATTTAGAGGGAGTATCCTGAAGTAATCATAAATGAAAACCAAATTGCTCCAAAAGAGAATCCTAATAACAACAGCAAAAGGAGACCACTTGGGCTAGAAAGATGATTGAGGAAGCTGAGAATTATAGAGCACCCAAAGGAACTTTTAGAGAAAGTAAGAGACCTAAAAGATTCTCAAGCTATTTTGCCTTAATGAATGAGATCATTAGTTCAGAACCAACTAGCGTTACAGAAACTCTCAAGCATCAAGTATGGAAAGATGCTATGACGGAAGAGTATCAGTCCATTCTGAAAAATGATGTATGGGATATAGTACCTAGACCAAAAGAGAAATTTGTTGTCTCTTCCAAATGGCTCTTCAAAATCAAACATGCTACTGATGGCAATATAGAGAAACACATGGCACGTTTTGTGGCTAGAGGTTTCTCACAAAAGGAAGGTATTGATTATGAAGAGACATTTGCACCTGTTGCCCGATACACCTTTGTGAGAGTAGTAATAGCTATTGCAGCAGCTAAAGGCTTGAAGATCAATCAAATGGATGTGAAAATTGCCTTCTTGAATGGGACCATTGAAGAAGAAGTCTATTTAGAGCAACTTGAAGGCTTTGTGATACATAAAGCAAACTCACATGTATGCAGATTGAAGAAAGCTCTATATGGACTTAAACAGGCCCCCAGAACTTGGTATGAAAGAATCGATAGCTATCTTTTGGGACTAGGATTTTCCAAGAATGATGCAGATCCAAATCTCTATTTTAAGGTAATTAAAGGTGATATGTTAATACTAATTTCATATGTTGATGACCTACTAATAACAGGAGAAGATAACCTTATTACTCAATGTAAAAAGGCCCTGGCTTCAAAATTTGACATAAAAGACTTGGGCATTTTACATTACTTCCTGGGGTTAGAAGTCTGGCAGAAATTAGATGGTATCATTTTAAATCAAGGAAAGTATACTATTGATATTCTGAAGAGATTTGGGATGTTAGACTGTAGATCCATGTCTACACCTATGGAAACCAACTTACACAAATTGAAAGAAGCAACAGCAAAATCAAAATTTGCAGATCCTACTCTTTATAGACAGATAATTGGATCATTAATGTACTTGGTTAACACTAGACCGGATCTTTTCTATGCAGTGGATGCCCTAAGCCAGTTTATGTGTGAGCCAAAGGAAATACACCTTGTTGTTATGAAGCATATATTGGGATACCTTCAAAGTACTATTGGATATGGTCTTAAATATAGAAATGTCAACCTAGATTTACATGGATACTCTAATTCTGATTGGGCTGGAAGTGTAACCGATCGGAAAAACACATTAGAATGTTGCTTCAGTTTAGGATCGGCTATGATCTCTTGGATCAGCAGGAAATAGTCTTTAGTGGCATAAAGCTCAACAAAAGCTGAATATATTGGAGCCTCTATGGGAGCAAGAGAAGCAGTATGGCTCCGGAAATTGCTTGTGGGATTATTTGGTGAGCTCCTGAATCCTACTATTATCCACTGTGACAATCAGAGTTGTATTAAACTTTCAATGAATCTAGTATTCCATCATAGATCAAAGCATATAGAGATCCCTTACCACTATGTGAGAGACATGGTAGAAAGGAATGCGATCCAGTTGAAGTATATTAGTACAAACGATCAAACAACAGACATTCTCACCAAGCCTCTCTCAAGAGTTAAAGTTGAACACTTCAAGAAGAAACTTGGTATGGTTGAAATGTAAATTATTATTGAGATTGAGACTCAAATTATTTGTTTTGTACTAATGTATTTAAAAGATGTTTAATGTGTAAACTCTTTTGTCATGTGTGTGACTCCATGACTTTATGGGCCCTCTCCCCTAGTGTACATTATTGAAAGGTGACAATCTTTCTGATAATGAACACTTGTATTTGACATTGTAAGGTGATGACTCTACAATGATTAGTTTCACTATCATAATGGATATCATGTGACTTGATATCCGTGGATATTTCATGATAGTATCTCTTGGACATTTTGATAGATATCATGAGACTTGATATCAATTGAAGATCATTATGATCCTTATGGGATAATCATGGTGGATAAATGTATCCTTGGATATGCCATGATTTATTATGGTAGACATCATGAGACTTGATGTCAGTGCACATACCATAATGAAGATGTGTTATGAAGAATGTCATGTGACTTGACACTTTTAAAAGCATACCATATCTCCTGATATCACGAGTAAGGTGATATCACTATATACTTGGTTAGAGTTATCTTCCCTAGCTAAGAGGGAGTACTGAAATATGGTAGCTTCGGTCAAATATAAATGATGATCGATTTGATCATATGTGTGTGTATATACATGTGAGTATGTACTGACATATGTATACACACATATTAATTATATATATATATTCATGTCATCATCTATATATATTGAAATCTGCTACATCCCAAGTATATTATCGATCTGCATCTAGAGGTTATTATTTGCAGATTATTGGCTTTATATGTTACATATAGAATCCCGATCGAGTTCCAGATTGGATATTATTTATTTGTGCAAGATAAAATACAGATCGAACTTAGTAAGCATTCATGTTTATTAAATAACTAACCCAATTAGTGATTGGGTGTCTTCGTTAGACGAAAAGGCACAATCCATGAGATACGTCCCATGAGCGGACATGTCTCCACGTTGTGGAGACATGGCCGCTCATGGGACATGTCTGTCCATTCGTATTTAAGACAGATCCGATCCACAAGGAAAGACATTGAAATAAATAAATGTTCTGCTCTTGAGGATCGAATACCATTAAACGAAAATTCAGACTTGTAAATTCATGATCAATACTTCCAATATTGATTTGGCATCAACTTCATAGTTTTAAGTTCAATATTTTGTTTATAATCTGAAAGAAATTTAATCATAAACAATAGTTATTAAATCTTTTTCTCCACGCTTGAGCACTTGAAGACAAAAGCCCTTCAGTATAGAGAATCAAGAAGATGAAAAGCCTCTTAATTTCCAATGTGAATTGGAAGAAAAAAACCCTCTTATTTGTTTGAGCTGATTCCATCCAGAAATCACATTAGTGTTGAAAGATGAAGACATTTCCCATTTTAGTTTGAAGCATTTTCAAAAAATTTTCAGTTGCGTTAAAGATTTCAATCAAGTTCCAGTTATTCATTGTGAAGGATCCAGTGATTATATTCTACTGAGTCCAGATCATTTGCTACTAGGCAGCAAATCTCAATCGCTACTGCTGTTGAATCAAACCGTACACTTATTGTTATTCTTGTTGTACTACTTATGCCGGTCATATTTCTTTTAAAGGGATTTCAAACACTTAGGTGACCACCGTACAGACTAAGGAGGGCACAACGCACGGTTATTAAATGCTGTCAATTAATAGCAAAGTCTGCTGCCTCAATTACTAAGCTGATGTATCATTTCTAATTGCCAAGTTTGTTATACATTTGGAAATCCTCAATTTGTTATACATTTGGAAGTCCTCAATCCCCGCAATATTAGGGATCGTTGAACCATATTGGGTGTCGTTCATACTTCATCGTTGAGTGTTCAGTCTACATCGACATCTGTAGTTATGAACATATTTTGAAAATTGACAATTTAAACATCTTGTTTGAGAAGACAAGGTTGAACAAAACTGGATACTTCTTGATTGAAAATTGACAATTTAAACATCTTGTTTGAGGAGACAAGGTTGAACAAAACTGAATGCTTCTTGATTAAAACTCACAGCAGAAGATCTGATCTCGAGAAGAGATCGCAATTTTATAAGGCTTTGATGCTAAAGATCATGTGCTGCCCTTGGATCCCATAGACTGCTTCAACCTCATGAATGTTATTAAGAATCTTTCATTTCATTCGTGCCTCTACAATAGTCACATGCTATTTCGAAACTAGTTGCAGCCTTTGTTATTCTAAGCACAGTTTAAATCTGCCACGAACTAGTGAGTTTAATCATTTTTGTTGTGATCTGAATGATATTAATATTTGGGTTCGTTGTTGTAAAGGTTTGACTATATTTGAATCAGTATCTTGCTAGTTAATAAATCATTGCAATAAAGGATAATGAACATTAGTTTATGAATTAGTTATTTGTTTATAAGCAGTTGTAGATTATAGTTATATTCTTAAATAGATATATAACAATGTATTTTGAAAATGTAATGGAGAATGAAAAGTAATGAAATAATTTTTAAGTTTTATATCTTCTATTGTGCATTAGGTAGATTTTTGAGTTTCACTATTGTTTTCTATATTCCTTCGATGTTAAAATGAGTCCAATATTTAATGTCAATATATGAAAATTGATTTTCATTATTGTTGTTCAGTATTACATGATTTTTCAAATATTTCATAAAAGGAAACCCAAAAAATTAGAGAGTTTTTGAGATTATAGTAAGGGATATTAGAGTGGTATCAAAGCTTTGATCTTGTCAAGCTGCAAGGTAGATCTAACTTTTAATACAACCCAGTGAAAGGGAAATTGAATTTTATTTGAGAGAAAAAGAAAGTTATAAGATCTAAGTGAAGAAATAAGAGTCATGGGAGATAGAGAAAGCAGAATACCTACAAATGAAGTAAATTCTTTGCATGAAACCTTCAATCAAGGTCACAAGAAATTGACAAGAACAATGAGAGAGTCCATTGTAGAGTTAATACAAACTTTGCAAAATATGAATCAAAATAGGCCAACCAAGGAGAAGGATGCTCTTCAATTAACAACTGAATTTCAATCAACCCACCTTCCAAAACTTTATGGGCAATTTTTTTTCAAATACAGAAGAAACATTCAAAAGAGAAAGAGCTCCATCATCACATAAGAGATGATGTAACAACATATCATGATGAATACAACGAACTAAACCAAGAATAAAAGGAATACGTGATGAGATGACTTTCTGATAGTTTTATGATTTAAAGATGAAGAATGGATCTAGGAGAGGAAGAAGATTTCAGCAAGATCAACCCCACAAAAACATACAACACTATATGGGTAAGATTACTATTCTTACATATGATGGATCCAACAAATTCTTTGCTAAATCTTGGTTGCAGAAGTAAGACACCTATTTCTCATTGAATCTTATCTATTAAAAAAGAGGCGATCAAGTTTGCTACCCTCTACTTAGGAGTAGCACTTGAGTAATGGTGTCATGATATGATCACCCAAGGGCATAACTCCATTTCCACGTTGAAAGAATTCAGTCAGAGATTGACAAAAAGGTTTGACAAGAAAGATCTGGAGATTCACTTCTAAGGAGTTGGCTCAGCTTAAGCAATATGCAACAGTGGACAACTATGTTGTAGAATTTCAAAGACTATCAGTTATGGTACTTGATGAGTTCGAGAGAAGAGTTAATATTCTATTTGTAAAAGGCTTAACCTTTTAAAGGTTTGGTAAAGGCCTTCAATCCTCCATCTTTGTGAAAGGTCATCAAGAGAGCTTTGAATTTAGAAACTTTAGTATCTAAAAATAAATTTAACTGAAAAGGCACCACCTTTGGGGTAGCAAAAGAAAACATTCCAAAAAGAAGTTCCTCATCAAAGGGATATGCCTCAAAAAACAAGAAAGAAGAGTCCAAGAATGAGCTTACAAAGAAAAAATTGTGCTTATCATACAAGGAGCCATGGGAGCCTGGTCACACATGCCTTGGTTGAAGACATGTAAAGTTACATAGAAGCAATGTGATGTCCCCTTCTCAATTGTAAGATTAATGAAGACCCTTTGCCTATTTCCTTAATTTTATTCTCGTGGGCTAATGAAGTGGTCAAAAGAGATAATTATATAATTAAATTTAAAGTGTTGAAAAATAACTTTACGACTTATATTTAATTATTTTAAAAAGTTGTTATAAGTGTAGTTAAAAAATGTTGCTAAAACCAAGGTCCTAAAAGTGATTACTTAAAAAGTCACTTTTAATAGTTTATAGTTTCGAGGGAAAAATAAAATAAAATATATTATTTTTCCTCAAAAAATTATAAAAACGGATTGGATACAAAGAGGAGTCTTTTGGCTCATTTTATAATTGTTTTCTTCTAACGATGAACTGAGTTCTTCTACTAGAAGATGGAAATCCTTTGACAAGATGGTTTCAAGCATGAAAACCTGTTGTGACCTTTTTCACACATCACCCCATCCAAGATGGGGACCCCCTATTTTTTTGCTCCATTCTGGTCTTTTGGCTTTGCGTCCCTCTATCTCTGGTCTTTTGTCCTTCCGGGGATGTCCCGTCTTTTGACCTAGATTGAAATAATGACCAAGTCTACAAAATTAGGGTTTCCATCCTTTAGGCTTGTTTTAGGTCAAACTGAGTTATCAAGGTGAAATCCAAGTGCAACAGCACATTCAAGAAGCTCAAAGCAGAGTCCCACTGAAATCCTACTGAAATCTGACCACTTACTATTTTTAGTAAGTACCTAATTTGAGGCTTATTCCTCAGGATTTCGGGATTCTAATGACTTCAGCACATTCAGGCAGCTTCAGAGTGCCTACACGCGAAATTTGAACGGATTCAGACAACTGGCTATTTTTAGCAGTTCAGCCTTCAGAGGCTATTTTCAGGGTTTAAGCATACATTCTTTGGTGAATGACTGGAGAATGGATCTGGGTTTTTCAAGACCTTCGCAACGGTAGAACATGCAAACCAAGTCAAGGACTTTCAGAGTTCTGCCTTCTGAGGCTATTTTTAGGGTTTGCATGCAGGAATTTTCAATGCATGTCCGGATATTCCATGTGGGTTTTGCGAGAGCTTCGCAGTGATATGACATGCGAACGGAATGAGTTGGTTCTAAGGGACTTACTATTTTTAGCCAGTGCCAGAACATTGACCAGTTTTCTGGGTTTTTTGAGATCCCACGAGCACTATGACATACAAACTCGTCCGACATTCGATGGACCACTTTTTGGACACTTACTATAAATAGCAGCTTCAGTCCGACGGCTACCTAACACTTCATTCCAGCAAGAAGAACGACAAACAATAGAAATCAAGGCAATCAGGAGCAGTCGGGAGCGCATGCAAGTCAGATTAGGGTTTCCCCTGCTATGTCTAAAAATAGATGAAGTAAAATGCAAAGGAGCCAAAAAAAAAAAAAAAACGAGGCACTCCACCGAGATCAGCATCTTTTAGGCTATCCCCTGGCAAAATTTGAGCACGATCTGAATACTTACTATTTTTAGTAAGTCACCTCATGGCTAAAAATAGCACGTCATTGCCAGAGAAAAGTGTGAACAGGTCTCTCACAGCATCAAGAACAAGTGGAACAAATTTCAAAGCAAACGGAGATACATGGATTGATCAAATTTAGGGTTTGCTAAAAATAGCGTACACTATGCCAGGTAAGGTGTGAACAGGGTTGCAAAATCGGTGCAAGCACGACTCAGAACAGGATGAAATACAAAGAAACCCTAACTTCTCCGGGTTTACTAAAAATAGAAAGCCAGGGCATAAATGGCATTGGAAATTCACAAGAGGCAACTGGCATAGAAACACATGATATGCGCCAAGAAGATAAAAAGGGGCATGAAAATCTCCAAGTGCAAGATTTCCTGAATAGAGGTCAAATGCGCCCACATGGCAGAGGCATAGAAATTCTTATAAGGCATGAAGTTTCCTCCTCATACCCCTAGATGCGCTAGAGGAAGGTGAAAGGTCACCAAAAGGGCATGATAAAATTCCTAAGGCACGAAAATTCCTTGAGACATCCTCAAATGCGCTTGGAAATGGAGGTTGCATGGGTCAAATGCGCCCAAGGGAGATGAAGAGTCATTTGAAAGGGGTGGAATTCCTTGTCCACATGCAAAATGCGCCCCACATGGAAGCAACATGGGTTGTATGCGCCTAAGGAAGCTGAAGGGTCACAAGAAGATGGCGCTTTCCCTTGCAAAGGTGAAATGCACTCAACATGAAAGTCTACAAGTCAAAACGCGCCAGAGGGAGGTGAAGAGTCACCCTAGGCGTGGGAATTCCTCATGACACCCTCATTTGCACCCTCAAGTTCCTCCTCTCTATGGCATATGCGCCTAAGGTAAAAGTTAGAAGGTGAAAGTTGAAACGTTGAGTGGTGAATGTGAAAGCGCCAAAGTAAGGAAGTCCACTATGTGAAATGTGCTCAAGGAAGGTGAAGGGTCACCATGCGCCAAGGGGGAAAGAAATGCTAAGGGTGGCGTGATTTTAATAGACTAAGGATTAATATTTTTCCTCCTCACCATGTGAAATGCGCCTAGTGTGTGGGGACTTGAAGAATGAAAATTGCTAAGTAAGAAAAGAAAGTCTAGGCGTGGAATTGCCTAAGGAATGAAATGGAAGAATGACATGTTAAATGCGCCCTTTAGAGGGTAGATGATGAAATTTAGATTTTAAAATAATTCCTAAGGCATTTTCTAAGGAGAAAATGAAGAGTACGTCTAGAGGATGATGCTAGAATTTCCAGAGCTATAAAAACCTTAAGAGGGGAAATTCTTCAGGAAAAAATCAAGAAAATTTGCCAAGGCAGAGAAGATTGAAATTGCAGGAGTGAAAGACATCTGGAGGGGAAGAAATAAACATTAGCCATTTTTATTATTTTTTAATAATAAAAATTAAAAGTACCCCTTTGTCCGGATACACATGAAAACGATGGATTCTGGAAAGATTTCTCTTCTGGGTATTAAACATTTGCAATTCAGAGGTGATTCAAGCTTACTCCACGCCATGTCCACATCGTTTCGATGGATATTTTGCCCAATGCCTATTTTAAATAAAATTCCTAAGGCAAATTTGAGAAATTTCTCTAAGGTGAACAAACAAAATGAACGAGAAGGATTTCGCCAGAGGTTTGAACTGGATAATTTTTCCAAAGCGAAGGCGAGATCAAATGACTTAGCTAAACAGTTCGAAATTGTTCAAAGAAGTGAACAATTCAATATTTAAAAAAATGCGACGAGGCAGGCTTGTGCAGAGATGATGAAATCATAATTCTAGAAGTTTGAGATTCCGATGCCTCAGATGACAAGTGTTACAACTGGAAAAGAGAGGGAAAACGAATTCGAAAATTTGCTAAGAATAGTCTCTGCAAGAATTCGACCTGGCTATAAGATTTTGAAATCCTCTTCATTCCTCTCACCAGTTGCTAAGTGCAAAAAGTAGCTAAAGTGAAAAGTACGAATTTCTGAAGAGTTTGAAGTTGCTGAAGAGTTCGAAATTGTGAGAGAGCTGGAGGTTGCTAAGTGCGAATTTGCAGAAGTTGAAGTTGCTGAAGGAGGTGCGACTTAGCTTGCTGAGACTGCAGTTGTTGAGAAGTGCGAATTTCCTAGTTGCTAGAGGCTGCAGTTGCTGAGAAGGTACGACTTAGTGAAGAAGTTTCATTCGACTGCTGAAATAAACGAGGTTAAGTCTGAAGTTGCTGAGAAATCTGAAGTTGAAAAGGGCTAAATTTGCTGAAAGTTCGAATTTGTGAAGACATCTGCAAGTTGCTGAAAGTACGTTTCTTCTAGAAGAGAAATATGAGTTTGAGAAAGGTCTCAAGAGCTACTGCAAATACAGAAATTTCACAGCTGAAGTGAACAAGACAGTTGAGATTTGCAGTTGGAAACGGCAGAAGTGTTGCAACCTTTTTATTTAAAAGTCTGCTGGCACCCTCAACGGTGATTGTTTTATTTTATTAAAATCTTGTCGTCTAACTATCTTGCCTTTTTTGCAGAATGGCTGAATCAAGCAGAAGAGCTGCAGGCAAAAACAACCACACCGAGTCTAGATAGGCATTGATCAAGAAATTGGGCAAGTCATTCTTGCCAGAGTCAAAATTTTCATCAAAGCTCGGCAGGCTAGGTGACACGAACTTTGGCTCATTCAACCTGGAGGCATTCAGAAGAAGGATAATGGGGACTGGAGGCCATCACCCATCAGTGACTTCGCACAGTATTGTCAGAAGTGGACTGTATGCAGCTGCCAACTTTCCGCCAGCTATCCGGTGCCCGGAACTCATCATGGAATGCAACCACCACTACAATGCAAAGCAGAGGACAATCACTGCGCCAGATGGCAAGGTGTTGGCCAACCTAACACCTAAAGCAATCGAAGAGGCATTCGGAATTCCAGTCCATGAGAAGATGATCTACAAGACAAAAGAAAGAGTTGGAAAGATGTACTCATCCACCACAGACCGGTGTGCTGATTTGATAAATACTAGGTGGATGATTAAACCCAAGCCAACTTGCACAAAATTGCCCAAGCAGATAGTCTTGAAGGATTTGAGGCAGGAGTTTGGTGATCTGATCATGATGTTAAGCAGAGTTGGAGGATGCCCCCAAGCGTTCATCTTTGAACCTTGGATGTTCTATTTTGTCAACTTGGTGTTAGAGGGAAAAGATTACATGGATTGGGCACTGATGATCAGTGATAGCATACATGAGCAGCTTCGTGGCGTGAGGAGAACGAAGACATTTTATATGGGCTCCTACCTTGTCTATATGCTGGCTCGCATGACGAGATACAGGGGGATCTCTTACAAGCAACCAATCGGTTGCGGTTCCCATCAGTTTAAAATATATGAGGCTTGTCCACAGTTGCATTTGACAAGCACAACTAATTACAAGAGGGTCAATGATGCCTTTACTATGCACATAACGAGGACCTTGCAGCAAAGAACCCACCACAGAATATCAAGGGAGGCACAAGAAATGATTGAGAAGTTCGGATGTTGGTTTATCCAATTTCCAAAATTCACCTACATAAGGCTGCAAGGATTTTCCTCCTATCCATACAGATTGCCTCGGTATCCCACAAACAGGATAGTGATGCTGGAAGTATCTAGGCAACTGATTACCTATGATAAGATTCAGAAGAAGAAGAAGAAAGGTGGACTTGGATTCTCAATTACCATGGGGAATTCAGATGAAATCTACCCATCACTGCAAGCAGCAAGAGAGGCAGAAGCGGAGCTCCAATTCTTTCACCTTTCCTATCACACCAGCAGGCACTACTACGATCCCCACAGAAACATCAGATGGATATTGACAGAAGAGTTCAGGCACAAGGTGCAGATCGAAGACTTTTGGGCAAATGCAGTGGATGAGATCGAAGTCAAAAAGAGAATGTTCTCTCGAATACCGTTGGTAATGGTCAGAGAGTGTGAGATTATCCCAGTACCAGATCAGATTGAGGAAGACATAAACGTTGTACAGGCTGACTACGAGACAGTAAGAGATACGCCTCTGCCACTCCCAAATTGGTCTGAGCCAGAGATCACTAACTTGGATACACTTTGTATCCCAGTCTTGACATTTACATGGAGTTGGATAGAGAGGCATGTCAGCCGACTTAAGGGAAGGTCAATTCCCCTCACATACAATTTGATGGGAGACAACAGATTACCGACAACTAATCAGAGGAGACGGAGTAATCCAACTCCAGAGCCTAGAGGAAAGGAGCCAGTTCAACCTGAGCCTGTGGTAGTTGAGGAGTCCATGCATACGCCATCTCGGGCACATTCTCCAAGCTTATAGGAGGTGTCATTGTTTGTTGATCAGAGTGAGAGATTGGATGTAGAGCAAACGGTGCGAGTGGAGTCAGCCGCCTCGTAGGGAATCAGTCGGCCAGAGCATCAACATGCCCTGAGAAGATAATCAACAAGAAAATCAGCAAGAGACAGATGAGGGGATGGCCACTGATACTCAGTTTCAGCATGAGATTGAGGTAGCTCTCGAGGATGATGCTACTTCAGATCAGGATGCCCAGAGCTCAGGAGACACTGAGCCTATTGATGACGGCGAGCCTCGTCAGAACGATGGCAGAGGAGAAGTTCACGAGGTAGAGGCCGAGGTGGAACAGCCTTTTATTATATCAGACATGCGGCAGGAGGTGCCAGAATGGCTAAGGGATAGGATGAGGCGTGATCCCGTAGATGAGACCGATCCCGCAGCCGAAATGGAGGAGTTGTTACAGAGGATCAGTGCACCTCCAGCAAAGAAAAAGGCTAGGAAGTTTTCCAAGATCTCAACAGATGAAGATGGATCCCGAACCTTGCATATGGCAATGCCTTGGGTAGAATGTGATAGAGACGAGGCTGTTCCTGAGAACTGTGTTGTGACAACCATGGAACTAGGCTGCCCTACTGGAGCACAAGTGGTAGAGGAGTGCGATAATTCCTATCGAGCACTCAAGGACAGATTGTCCTACATTGAGGGCAAATACAAAAGGTTGAAGGTAGAGCACAAGACACTGATTGGCTACGTGCAGCACTTGTCCTGTCCTTGTGGGCAAGAAAATCCGGCAATTGAGCTTCCGGCTGAGTTTTCTAGGGAGTCAATCAATGGGTTAGAAGATTTGAAGAGAATGGCACAATAGGCAGACAAGTGGGTTGCCAGTGTGCGTACAGAAACAAGAAAGTTCATGGAAGATCTTGCACATGCCTATGGGCAAGCTTCCGATATTATGGCTAGGGTGGAGGCAGTTAACCATGCTTGGGGTGAAGCTCGCATCTATCAGACGAGAGTTGTTCTCCGTTTAGGGGCTTTGATGAGCGTACCTCAACAAACTTTGGTTGAGGGAGGTGTTATTCAGTAGGAGGATAGATATGACTTCGCCATATGGTATTCTTCAGTAGTCACAGGCCGGGGATTCTACGATGCATCACAGGCAGATTTTGTCAGGGTCAGAAAGGCCATGACGAACATCTTAGATGGAATCCTCAACACATTGGAGGCAATCTTTTCCAGGAGGTTGACTTCTGAAGAAGTAACTGCAGATGGATTGAAGAACAGATTGATGCCATTCTTCTTTGAGGTGAAGACCTTCACACAGGATGATTTTGAGAACACAGCCACGTTCTCCAGTATCATACAGAACACCCAGGACGCCCTTGTTGCTTGGAAGAAATCATGTGCCCAGCATGGGCAAACAATGACAATTTTGGAGTTTCAGCTGGATCACATTCCTCCCATTTCGGATTAGGAAATTGAGGCAGTACTGGATAGATTCATCAGATTTGCAGCCAGTGAGAAGGAGAAGGGAAACACCCTTCTGGATGATGACCTTCTGGAGGGTGACAATGTGCATTGATGGCAGTTAGTGGTTCATAACGAGGAGTGGAGAATCTGTAGCGCATTCATTGCCCCACTCCTCTCAGTGGCGGTTTTTAGGGCAGAAACCCTAATTAGGGCATGGGTGGCTCAATCTGAGCCCTTTATTGTAATCAGATCTGAACTGTCCACTGGACTGGGCCTATTATAAAAGGGGCATCCCCCCTCATTTGTAAATAATTAGAATTAGAATTGAATCAGAGATAGAGTTGGGCTAGAGAATAGAAGGCATATAGCATTTAGCTTAGAAGTTAGCTTAGATTGAGGAGGGAAGAAAACTTTCCTTTGAAAGTTTTGTAAACGGTTGTTGTGAACACTTTTCATAATACAAAGAGTTTCATTGCTTGGTGATTTCTTCTTTTGTTATGAGTAGCTAGCAAGGCCATTTCATCTTCCCAATTCATGATAGATAGAGTAAAATAGACTTTTAATTCATGCAAGTAGTCGTTAATTGTGGAATGTGGTGTTGAGTCTGGACAAGTCTTCTTTTATCCATACCACTAGCGGGCTTGCTGACGGTAAGTCCGCCTTGCGTGGTCAATTGGAATTTCGGAACATAACTTCGATTGTGATTTGTATGTGTTCATTTGCATTGTTGTGATGGGGTGCACATATTGAATCATAATTTGAATATCTTATTTATCCTTTGAAGATTGCACCTACTTTGTCAAAGTTGTCCGACGGGGAGGCGAAACAAAGTTTGGTTTGAAGATTGTTGAAGCTAATTCTCACATTCAACCCTTTTAGAAGTAGATTGTAGAATTCCTATCCCTATCCCTTTAAATTCAGTATTTCCCGGTTAATTTAGGAGTCAGAGCAATATTGTCAAATCATTCATGTCTTAACCGCTTCACAGAGTTGAACAATTACCTAAGTCCCCTTGAATACCCAACATATTCACATTAGCCAACTGAGTCTATTCGCATTAAAGGAACCTTGGAGTTGAACGCATGAACTTTCACACAATCTTAGCATGCGGAATACTTTGATCAAGAGGGAATAGAGTGACCGTTGGACATTTTATTCTGTGTTGGTGTTGTCATAAAAAACACGTCAACAAAACCCTCCTAACGATTTGAGTGATTTCATTTATAGATCATCCATGTCCCACTGTGAATGCTACTAGCATATATATATTATTTATTAATAATATATATAAAATATGCCAAAAGATATCCTTCTCGAGGCGTCTATTGTAATTTTATGTGACTGATACATTATAAAATAGACGCCTCAAGAAGGATATCTCTTGGCGTATTTTATATATATTATTAATGAATAATATATATATGCTAGTTTATAGATCACCAGAACACTAAATGCATCCAATTTCTTGGTGTTTCATGTTTGATGTTTTGAAAATGTGATATAATATAACTGTAACAACCCCCAAACCGAGTAAATAAAAAATTTCTACTTTCACAAATAAGATACAAGGAAAGACATACATAATGACAAAGTAAATAAACTTTTCTTTTCATTCTAATGCAACATTTCATCATAAAGAAATAATTGACACAATACATCATTATTTTCCTTTCCAAGTAAATAACAGAGTACACAAATTATAATTACTTTTCTTTCAAATAAATAACAAAGTAAGAATCTTACAAGTTTCAATTATAGTAAGTGTAGCTTACGTATTTCCAACACCTTTACAGGCTCGACAGTTACTACTCTGGGATCCCTTATGTTACACCCCGAAATTGTATAGTTACTATTTTAGTAATACTTAGAGCATTCTGTTTGTAAGGAAGGATTTGAATGAATAAAATGTGTTGAACCTTGTTATCAATTTGAGAATCTTTTTACATGTTATGATTGGCTCATTCTTTGTTCTTGATTGATGTTATTCTTGGATAAAGCAATGCATAAAAGAGAGTAATTAGTCTTGTTTTTATAGTTGATTTATATACTGCAAATGTTATGAGCAAGTAACCGTCGTGGTTTTGTGCCAATGGATGCAAGAACAGGAACTATTCCTCCAAGCGGAGGGGAGACATCACTCGGGAGGGGGGCTTGGTCGGATAGCCGGTAAAGTTAATCAGTTGAGCATACTCTTGGCGTAAAAACTAACACCTCTGGAGTGTAAGTTTGTATGGACAGCTATGCACACTACGTAATGAGTGCTCTTCAAATTAGGAGGGGAAGCTCCCTCGTTGTGCTGGAATGCATGGAATGGAAAAGTAAACTAGTATCCTATCTTTTTGTTCTCAGCTGGTAGAGGCACAAGGTTAAGAAAACCTAGAATGTTGCAGCTAAGGATTTTTTGGTTTCGCAGATCATCTAACTACAACTAAGCTAACTTCTTTAAATCTATCCAGTTTCCTCAAGAAACAGAGCATGAGGAAATGGAGTAGGAATGTATTGTACGATAAACTTCAGGTGCGGGCTCACAACATGAAGGCAAGGGAGGCGCAACTATTTGCTAATCCGGGAAGAAGTTTATTAACACAAACAAATAAACGATAAACCTGGTACGGCTTCACAACATGAAGGCAAGGTAGGCGCAACTATCTGCTTGGCTGAATGAGTCTACTATCACACATCAAACAATAAGCTTTAAGTACAATTTTGCAACATGAAGGCAAGGTGGGCACAACTATTTGCTCTTCTGAATAGGCTCATGATAAACAAAACACAAGGTAAGCAACTGTGACAGTATATTGTATAGATGCAACACGTATGCAATAACGATCAAACCAGCAACCCCATTTAACTAAGATTGAATGAACACCATGACAATAACATGAAGGCAAGGTAGGCGCAACAATTTATTATAACGACAATCACTCTTTGAACATATACAATAATAGCAATACTACAGGCAAGGTAGGCGCAGCATGTATGCTATCAAGCAAAAGTTCTAATTTACAAGGGTGAACCAATCTTGAGAATAGAAATGTTGCCGACAACGCAACAATTCTCTATCACCAGGAAAAGCTCCTTACAAATGAGCTAAAAGCTCTTATTTATAGACATCAAGGTGTAGGCAACCCTAAAATCACCTTGAGTCAACTAGAATCTTGTTGTGCATGCAAGATCTTATTCCTAAACCCTAATTGAATGAAACTATACAGTTAACTTGGAAACTATCATCAGTTAACTGAAACATCTAATCTAAATGGACAAGGTGCAACATGCACGTCCTTATTGAAAGCAAGTCAACTGGAATGCTATCATCAGTCAACTGAAAGATCTAATCTAAGCTCCAAGTGTATGTAGATGTTTCCAAGAAAGACATGGCATGCAATGTGTAACAACAAGTTAACTCGGAAAGAAGCCTCGAGTTTAACTCTTGTGTCTAATGTCTATCTTGGAAAAGGTGGGACACCTTGAACTGAAGTTTACTGGCCCTGATCTCGGGCAATTAACCCCTCTACGAGGTTAGTGACTACATCATCATCTAGAGGTCGTCACATGTCTCAACTGTCAGTTCATTGCTAGTCAGCAACTCAAGCAAAACCGAAAACCTCTGCATACTTAAACTGGTCCTTCACTGGCTAGTAACTCTGGCGTCTCTGTAAATTGAATTGATGGCCACTATTTCTTCTGCAGCTTGACGCTTCTCACGTTTTTCATGCTTTTCTTTATGGAAGAGTGTTGCATGATGAAACTGCGAACTCTTTGGTTGCGAGAAATGCAAATGAACTTGTTGCACACGCAAAAACCCAACGGTATCAACCCTCTAAACTGGCCTTGGAAGAAAATCAGCTATACAAGGCATGAAACCATGTGAACTTGAGTGACTACGCTTGTCAACCTTTCCGATGCGCTTGATACAAATCAATGTCAACTTTTCTGATGAAATCATGAATTAAGATTGACATTGGTCTTGAATTCGATTTTTGTGAACTGCATCCGGAAAAACTTGCTTGTTGACTGTGAACATGGCTACGTTCTCACAACTTCTTCAGAAAACCAAAAATCACTCCAGATAAGGCTAAAAATAGCCTGTCGAAAGGCAATTTTCACGAAAATTTTTGAGACGTGGGTTTTGTGCATAATCAAATCCTAAGATGACCCACAACGTCATAAATTCAAAAAAATGTGATTTAGGCCCGCATGCAAAAGGTTTTCAGTTGAGATCTGAACCGGCAGTTAAGGGTACTGGGGGCAGTATTTTCAGTGAAAATCTGGAACATGGGTTTTATGTAGAACTGATTTCTAATATGACCCAGATCGATAGATTTTGGAAAAAATGTGTTTTAGACCCACATGCAAAGAAAACTCTAGATAAAAAGCACAATGCTCTAAAATAGAGGCAGCGGGGCAATTTTCACGAAAAATTCTAAGACATGGGTATTATTGTTGATGCTGAAATACTTGAACCCAGATGATGCTTTTCTAAAGATTCTACTATTTTCTTTGACATGCGAAGAAAATCTAAGACAAGAATAGAGGAAAATAAGACAGCAGAATAGAATTTTTTTATTTGTTTGTTTTCTCTCTTCTTCTGTAGAAATTCGCCTATGCTTGAAGTAGAACTGATGAAACCTGCATGCAAATGGAAAACGAACTCTGAAATAATCTTCTCTTGAATAATTTGAATCTGTAGCTACGAAGAACACTGAAATATGACACCTGTAGCACTTGCAGATCAATTCTATGCTAAAGAAAAGATGTTTCTTGTCAACTCTGATGAAGAATAATGGTTGCCATATGCATAATAAACAAGAATTTATCATCAAAGGTGTGTGAAATGCATGCTAAGCATTGGAAATGGCGTTTGAAGTACAACTGGTGCTTCAAAACTCACGCATGGCCTATATTTGGCTTCAAACTCAGTTAACTGGATGTACTATACACCCTAATTAGGGCGCCACTTTGAAAAATTCAGTTAACTGATACATGCAAACTAATTTTAGCCAGTTATGACCAAAAATAGGTGAAATAGAAGTCGACATGAAAAGAGTTTAACTGAAAATCTAAATTTAGTAAACTGAAAACTCTCCTCATGCACACTTGTATTTTTGAATTTGAAAAGTCAACCTTTGACTTTTAGGCGTCCTTCCATACTTAGACATTTTTCTGAAAATTTGAATCTAGAAACCTCAAATGAAGCTTACGTTCGATCACTGATTCTGATTGACTGCTGTATCACATCAACTGGCTGACAGTTCCATCGAAGAGCAATACCAAATCTGACAAGAAGATTCCTTGAGGTGATAATCCAAAATTCATAAATCTGAGGCTTCAAAAAGATGGGCGCCCCTGGCCTCCAAGGGCGCTTTTGACCTCAGTGTTAGAATATTTTCAGGCATTTTCATTATTTTCACTGATAACTTGACCATATTTCACTTGACGTTTCCCGACACTTGGCAAAATTTCAGAACATGTTGACCGGCTTACTGCGGAGTAGGCTGAATTCTGAGCAAAGGCTCTTGAAGAGCACTTCGTATAAAAACATCATCTAACCTTCCTAAATCATGGGTGCCTCTGGCCTCCAGGGGCGCTTTCCCCAACCAATGTCAGCCATTTCTGTAACTGACCAAAAACTAGTAAACTTCCGATTGCAGGCTGCCAAGACATCTTCTGACCCGGTTGAGACAAGCAACGGAAAGCTGGAGCTGACATGAACGAGGCGAGTATCTGAAATCATCAAACAGATTCCATTGAAGGCCTTAAAACCTTGGGCGCCCCTGGAGGCCAGGGGTGCTTTTGTCCTTTCTGAACAGCTTTTGATCAAGTCTGAAACCTCAAATTTGACCATTGATGATGGCAACACGACAACTCAGATTCACCTGCCGACAGATGCATCACGGAGCTGGACCAAAAATGGAAACAAACTTCCTGGGTGTCACTTGATCAAAAGACTTTATCTGAATCCTCCAAAAGATGGGCGCCCCTGGCCTCTAGGGGTGCTTTTTTGACTTCAGAATTACCTACTTTTGTATTCTCCTCGTTCTGTATTGAATCTCCGGTTTCAGGCGTTTTACTCCTCCGTTGGAATGGCTGGCTGGCTCATTGCAAAGCTATCAGGAATCTGGAGAAGTCATCTTGGTAGAGACAATTCACAAAAAGTTGAATAAAGCTTCCAGAATGATGGGCACCCCTAGCTCAAAGTGGCGCAATTTCAATCCAGAATTAGTCAATTTTATAGTTTTTTACCTCGTTGAAAATCTCCTCCAAGACGAAGTAACTTTTTGGACGAAACTTGCCATAGAAACATCACCGAAGTGTTTTGAGCTTAGCTGTCGACACGTAGCACCCGGCCATCTGCCAATGATAAATTTAGAAAAGCTAACTTCTCACTTGAAAAAACGAAAACTACCCACCAAGCTTAAACTGAGTCTTAACTGAAATTGACTTCACCACTGTGACCGTGAAGCAAAATAAACCAATCAAAACAAATTTCAGTCAATTCTGACAAGTTTCAATTTTTTAGGGTTTTACCCTAAAAATAGGGGTCTTGAAACCCTAATTTTCAATTTTTTCAAATTTTGCCAGTATCTCTGTGACATGACATCGACCTAAAGTCCATACTTTAATTGCCCAAAAACTACGTTTTGACATCATTTTCACAAGGTTTAGACCATTTTACACAAAATGCCTTGATGAAGCAAAATTTTTGGTTTGGGTACAACACATACACACACTTCACTAAGGGTTTTGGGAACTGAGTCAGATTGAGTTATCCTGATAAGTCATCCTTAGGCTTAGGAGTTTTGGATTACTTCTTTATGCTTTATGAGTGGTGTTAATTGTTATTTGACTTACTGTTCTGTGAGCCTTGAATGTGAAATGTGAATTAATAAGTATGGTATAGACAGGATGTATATGCGTATACATGTACCACTCATATGTACGTAGCAACATGTATGACATGTCGATACAGATGTATGATGGGCAATCATTATGCCATACACATGTGTCGACATGGCATACATACAGATACATACACATGGCTAGCACACCTATAAACATATGCACACTATCTATGATGCTTGTCATAACATTATATTGATGCCTTAAATCTACAGTTAAACGTATATATACATGTTTGCACAAACAGGTGTATTGAGGGTATGTTGATTGGCTCACAATACACGTATTTGGATGATTAAATACAAATATATATAGATATATTTAAATGTAAATATATGAATGTTTTTATATATATATTTAATATATATGTTATTATAGTTTTACCAGGAATAAATATATAGATATATATAGTAATATTTAAATATTAAAACATTTAAATATAGATATATATATATATATATATATATATTTATTATGGTAAATAAAACTATAATAAAATATATTTAATATAATACAAAATATAAATATAACATCTTATTTATATTTTAAATAATAAGATCTTGGAAAATAAATAAATTTGACTTGTATAGTCATTTGGCGAATAATATGTATTTACCATGAGTAAAATAAATAAATGACTTTTATAGTCTTTTTGCTAAAAACGTATGAAGTTTATTTGGTAAAATAAACGTATTTTACATTGGATGAAATGAATAAGGCTTATCAAATACATTTCATAAACCTTGATAAATGTGAAATGTTTATACGCCAAAGGTTCGAAGTTATGTGTTTGGAAATAATCAAAAACATGAACAAAAGGAAATCGCGCACAACTGCAAACTCACGTGCAAGACCAGGTCGCGATTTGCTATGCCATCCGCCATTTGGAGAATACGTGAGGAGGGCTGAATGAGAGCTAGATGGGGCACATTCTACCTTGGACATTTTCTGCCATGAACTTCATCCACCATTTTAGACGCCCAGGATGAGTAACGCCTACAGGTGTCCTTCTTTCGCATTTTACCATTTGTAAGTTGAAAAGTTCCTCCTGAATAAGGTCGAATCATCTCTCAATTTGCTGAGTAACTTGTTCTTAAGCTGCCACTACATGAATTGACTGGTTTAAATGCAAAAGGTGTCAATTCTCATGCCAAAATGTTAGCAGGCATGAGAATTCGAAACCTATATAATGAGCTTGTTACATTGCCATTTCTACCAATTTCATATCTGCCTCTGCAAATTCCGAATTTCCTTTGAGAGAGTTACAATTTGTCTTTGTTGTAATCACACTTGTTTAGAGAGAGCCACAATTTGTCTTTGTTGTAATCGCACTTGTTAGAAAGCTAGTTCACAGTTTGCCATTGCCAAATTGAGAGGACTGTGGAATTTACTTGCTGCAATACCTGGAAAATACTCCATCCATGCTATGAATAGAATCTGGAAAAGACAGAGAGGGACTGAGTTTAAAAGAAGAAGCTACAGATTGAATTTGATAGCAGCAAGGAAACAGGCATGAGAGAGTTATCTTTTATATTTCTGTTATTTAATTTAAATAAATCTACTTTCTTAAATTATGCATTGTTTTGCATTATGGAATGAAGTAGGGAAGGCAAGTATTAGAATGGTTTTGTTTCCTATTTTAGCTTGATTTCATAGAAGGAATAGCTTGATTTCATAGGGAAAGCTTGTTTATAAAGGGATAGCTTGATTTCATAGGAAAAGCTTGTTAAAAGGAATACCTTGACTTCTTAGGGAAAGCTTGTTTATAAAGGAATAGCTTGATTTCATATGAATAGCTTGTTTATAAAGGAATAGCTTATCCAAATAAATGAAAGGAAATGTTGGAATACTTTTTAATAGAATTTTACTTGATGAATTGTATTTACTTGAATACTGCTTGATCTCCTTCTATAAAGGAAAAGAGGAACTAGTTATTAAATACTAGGTCGAGGATGAAACCAGTACCAAGGTAGTCTAAAGCTTTAAAGTTAGTAAGTTAACTAGGAAAAGCTATGTACTCCATGGATAAAGAATTCCATGTTAGGAGTTACCCGAGGGACCCTTGTTGACTGCATTTCAATTCCTAATTAAGTAGATGATGTAGGAAGTCTGGGGTGATTGACTACCCACAGCAAAGGACTTAGCCTACATGTAGGATAAGATAGCCTCAAGTCAAACTGAACCTAACTTAGTGCATGTGATAGATGACCGTCAATTTAAATACTGCCGAAACACTTTAGCCAAAGTAGTGTAGTACACCTACGTCCACTTAGACTATGAGACGATTACACTGTCAGTTCACCGTAGTCCAAAACACATACTAGATTGAGATTGTGAGGACACAAGGATTTAGTTATGTAGGACTTCACACTATGCTCAATTGGTCACACAAAACCGGTTACCCAACCAATCTCTTCGTAGAAGGGAGGGTCGTCTATGTAACAATAAACGTGTGGGGGACCGCATTATAAGTCCGTGGTTGGCGGAAAAGCACCTAAGTGATGTTTCTCCTCTATAGTAGACTTCTGATGAACCAAGGTTTGAAAGGGAAGAACCTGGACCATCTTATTCCTATTTGCTCAAAAGCTTCCAAGCTATGATTCAAACTTGTAAGATTCTTACTTTGTTATTTATTTGAAAGAAAAGTATTTATGAATTGTGTACTCTGTTATTTACTTGGAAAGGAAAATAATGATGTATTGTGTCAATTATTTCTTTATGATGAAATGTTGTATTAGAATGAAAAGAAAAGTTTATTTACTTTGTCATTTTGTATGTCTTTCCTTGTATCTTATTTGTGAAAGTAGAAAAATTTTGTTTACCCGGTTTGGGGGTTGTTACACCTTACCTGTAAGGCAGTCCAATCAATAACATGATTATCTCCTGCTATATACTTTTTAAGGTAAGACACATGGAAGACATTATGCATTCTAGCAAGAGCGGGTGGCAAAGCGATTCAGTATGCTACAGGGTTTACTTCTTCTAAGACTTCAAAGGGTCCAACATAACGTGGAGCCAATTTAGAATTCTTTCCAAAGTTAATGGAACTCTTGTGAGGTTTCACTCTCAAAAGATCCTTGTCACCAATGACAAAACTTCGAGGCACTCTCTTAGCATCTGCATAACCTTTTTATCGACTGTTAGCTTTTGCTAACCTTTGCCTAATAACCTTAACTTGTTCTTCCATCTTTGCTAACATTTCATGCCCAAGACTTACTCAATCCTCAAGTTTATCCCAACTTATAGGAGTTCAACACTTCCGACCATACAAAGCTTCAAAGGGAGCCATCTTAATTGCAGAATGATACGAGTTGTTATATGCAAATTGGACCAAGGATAAATAGTCCTCCCACTTATATTGCTGATCCATGCAATATACCCTAAGTAGGTCTTCCATAACTTGATTTACCCTCTCAGTTTGCCCATCCGTTTTCGGATGATATGCTGAGCTAATGTTTAATTGCGTTCCCAATGCAAAAAACAAGGTTTGCCAAAACCTAGAAGTGATGTGTGCATCCCTATCAGATATAATCTTTTCAGGAATACCATGCAACCTAAAAACTTCCTGTACAAACTTCCTTGCTATGACTGGTGCTCCATCGGTTAGGTTCCCTGGTATAAAGTGTGCTACTTTTGTTAGCCTGTCCACTACTACTAGAATGGCGTTATGCTTGTTCCTAGACATTGGCAATCCTTGCACAAAGTCCATACTTATAACTTGCCATTTTCTTTCAAGAATGTCATGTGGATACAACAATTCTGCCGGATGGCGATGTTCCGCCTTTACCCTTTGACATTCAAGGCATTGAGCTATATAATTTGCAGCATCACCTTTCATTCCCTTCTAGAAGTATAACGGTTTTATATCAACCATCATCTTAGTCACTCCTGGGTGTCCAAAATTTGGTGCCTCATGAGTCTCTTTCCCTACAAGATTCCTCAATTCTTTGACATCTGGTACATACATTCTATCTTTGTACCTTAATATCCCATTGAACTCAAATTTATATCCTTCATACCTAGAGTCTTGAGGATTCTCAATGAGTGCTTAATTAACTTGTAAGTAAAATTCATCCTCTTTGCATTTTAGAAAGCACTTGTTCCTTGAAGTCGCTCTGAATTGTCACTATAGATGCAATATGGCGTCTTCTACTTAAAGCACCAACAACTCTATTCTCTTTTCCTTTAATATAATTGATATTAAAGTCATAATCTGCTATTAACTCCAACCATCTTCTTTGTCTAGCATTTAGATTGGGTTGAGTAAAGAGATATCTTAAACCATTGTGATCTGTTTTCAACTCAAATGGTTTTCCAAGCAAGTAGTGTCTCCACATCTGTAAAGCATGTACTACTATTGCCAACTCTAAATCATGCAAAGCATAATTCATTTCATATGGCTTAAGTTTCCTGGACTCGTAAGCAATTACTTGTCCTTCCTGCATTAACACACCTCCTAATCCTTCTCCACATGCATCAATTATGACTGTGAAGCTTCCTTCAGGATCTGGTACCTTTAGAATTGGTGCGGTGGTTAGCTTTTCCTTGAGAAGGTCAAATGCTTCTTGGCACTTCTCATTCCAAACAAATCTTTTTCCTTTCTTCTGCAAGGATGTTATAGGGAAGGCAATCTTTGAAAAAAATTACACAAACTTCCTATAATATCCCGCTAGTCCCATAAAACTTCTTACTTCAAATATGTTTTTGGGCACAGGCCATTGAATAACAACTTTTATCTTGGCCGGGTCCACTGCTATCCCTTTAGCTGAAATAACATGACCCAAGTAGTGCACTCTTTCTTGAAAGAAAGTACACTTGGAAAGTTTTCCGTAAAGCTTGTGTTCTCTTCACCTTTGTAATACCATCTCTAGATGTTTACAATGCTCTTTTTCATTTTGGGAGTAAATTAATATGTCGTCCAGAAAAACCAACACAAATTTATCCAAATAATCTTTGAATACACTATTCATGAGATTCATGAATGCTGCAGGCGCACTAGTTAAACCAAAAGGTAAAACTGTGAACTCATAATGTCCATAACGAGTTATGAATGTTGTCTTGAAATTATCTTCATCCTTCACCCTGAGTTGGTGATATCCAGATCTTAGATCTATCTTTGAGAATACCACCGCACCTTTCATCTGATCAAAGAGGTCATCAATATGTGGCAACGGGTATTTGTTCTTTACCGTTGCTTTGTTTAGCATTCGATAATCGATGCATAAACGTAATGTACCATCCTTCTTTTTGACAAATATCACTGGTGCTCCCCATGGCGATACGCTAGGCCGTATTAATCCTTTGGACAACAACTCATCCAACTGTGTCTTTAATTCCATGAGCTAAATAGTAGTCATCCTATACGGTACCTTAAATACCAGTTCAGATCCTGGCACAATGTCGATTGAAAAATCAAACACTCTCTTCGGTGGAAGACCTGGTAGTTCCTCCGGAAATATGTCAACAAAATCTCTTAGGATAGGATATTTCTCCATATCCGATCTCCCTGTTTCTTCCACTTCTCCGTCTTCTAGTTCTTGGGAACTTTGATACACAGAGTTTTCATCATTTTGCCCCAGTTCTTCAATTTTATTTGCAAAAAGTTGACAACCTTTATTCTTGGCTTTCACAAGCTGCAATGTTGTGATTTGCCGAATAGTTACTTCCCTTGGTATCCCTTGGATTTCTACTTGGTTTCCTAAATCATCAAGGCATCTTATAGTCTTGGCTTGGCAATCTACAATGGCCCTATGTCTCCATAGCCAGTTCATTCCTAGGATTACATCATAAGACCCTAGTGGCGCAGCATAAAGGTTAACCTCAGTGGCAAAGTTGGGTAATTCTAACCTAGCCTCAAAAAGACATTGGTCAACCCTTGCTCTTGTTTGGTTTGCATACTCTTCATTCCATGCCTTTTCCATGTATCTTTCCTTCCTAGACAATTGCCTAGTTACCTTAGGTGAAATGAAACTTTCAGTTGCACCGGTGTCGATTAAAATAGAAATAGGTAGTCCAAAAGGTTACCTGGTACTTCAATCAGAGTGATTTGGTAGTCCACCTGTCGATCGTCCACCGCAGCATGAATCCTTTGTTGGAACATTGCCTGTTGCGAGGGCAAAGCATTTCCACGTGACTGTGAACTGGAAGTTCTATCAGGGCACTCACTTGCACAGTGATCACCCTTGCAGATAAAACACTCGGCCCTTGGTCCTTTCTTTTCAATGGTTGCTCCAGACTTGCTTGTTCCATCACTAGTCTTGCTAGTGTTGTCACTTCTTTTGCGATCTCCCTTATAGTCTTTACTATTGAACCGAGATCGTTTTCCTTTTTGCTTCCTTGAAATGAAAGTGGATTCTTCCTTCTTGGATGCTGTCTTGCTGCCCACATCACTGTCCTTCCTTTGATCCTTCCTATCCTAATGGTAGGAATCGGCCTTAAGCTTCTGCTCCTGTCGGATAGCTTTCTCATACACCAAGTCCATAGTGGTTGGACCATGCATGTCAACTTCTCTTCCAATGCGATGATTCAATCCTAATATGAACTTCCGTATACAGAATCGTTCATCCTTGAGATAGATTGGAACATAGCGGATAAGGCGAGTGAACTTTTCCCAATACTCATGAACCGTCATGGTTCCTTGTTTCAGCTCTTGGAAATCAGACAGTTTCTGATCATAGTACAATTGGGATAACCATCGGTTGCGGAAGATTTCCACAAACTCATTCCAAGTCAGCTTCCATGAACTTATGTTGAGTTCCAACTTCTTGTTCATCCACCAATTGGAGGCTTCTCCAGCTAATTGGTAGGCTCC
This sequence comes from Sequoiadendron giganteum, assembly GCA_007115665.2. Taxonomy (NCBI): domain Eukaryota; kingdom Viridiplantae; phylum Streptophyta; class Pinopsida; order Cupressales; family Cupressaceae; genus Sequoiadendron; species Sequoiadendron giganteum. The sequence goes on along the minus strand of CM021109.1, from coordinate 1,079,076 downwards.
CCATGCAGCCTTAGTAACTTCATCATAGTCTCGGATTTCAAAATACTTCTCCATTTGAACAAGCCATACTTCGGCTTCATCACCCCCAACAGTTCCATCGAACTTGGGTGGGTATATCTTTTTCATATCCCTTGTCAATTCACGGGATATCATCTTTTTGTTTCTTTCCATAGAGTTAGTGGGTGACTTTTCTCTTTCTTCATGGTGAGAAGAACTTTCCTCTAGTTCCTCTATGGTTATTTCCTTTTCTACCCTATCCTTGGCTTTTTCTTGCTCAAGATTGGCTAATCTGGCCAAGATTTGATCTAGTTTTGCTTCCATTTCAGCTGGTGATGATACTTCTTGCTGACTTGCTCTGGATTTATTTCGAGTTCTTTCGTAAACTTGAACCAAAGATTAAAGAAGTTATAACCTGAAATTTTAATTTCAAGTTAGACTAAGTTATACTTTACTATTTATGTTAACATAAAAAACAAACACCATTTCATACAATCAATTCTTTTCACACAAAATTTGACATTTTGATTTGATAGAAAAACCTCGTTTTATTTTTAGATAGGAGGATTTCAAAGAATCCACAAGATTACATAGAATGACTATTTAGGTAGTCAAGGGGTCAATACCCTTCCGATTCACTTTTGGATGCATAGCTAAGAGGTGTATACCCTACAGATTGAGAGAATTGAAGTTCTCTTTCATTTTGTTCTTCTCTTATCTGGTCTTTCCTATCCCAAAAAGGATAGTAACCCTCGGATTTATTGTCCGATACATAGATTCGGGAAGTAGTGTCCTTTAAGTGTTCATCTACTTTATGGTCCATGCCTTTCACAGGCATTTGTTCATGAGACCATTTCTCCACTAGCGAGGTCCTTGGTGTGTATCCCTCAGACTCTTTGCTTGAAGAAATCATAATAACTTCCGCCATTGGAAGAACCCTACATATAAGTGTCGGGCTAGAGCTTTCTTCAGACGGCATGTCTCTAGATAGAGATAAAGGTTCAGACTCTTCAGGTGTAACGGAGGGAAGGTAGTTGTACATAGCCTCCAGTTTCATCTTTCTCTTCTCACCATTGATTCAAGAAAGTGCATGGCTGAAGGTTTTTGTATCACTTAACCAAACTACGTTGTCGTAGTTGGTTCCTTCAATTGTTTTCACAATTGCCTCATTTTCCTTCTTGACCTTCAGGTAGCATTCGTTTCCGATTACAAACTTTCTTGCCGTTAATCTAACACGTACCATCCTGACACAAGAATTTTCACAACATTAGGTAATGTTGGAAAGGGAACACTTGGTGAATTCATAGGTTCCAGAGCTAAACCTGGTAGCTCTGATACCACATGTAACAACCCCCAAACCGGGTAAATAAAAAATTTCTACTTTCACAAATAAGATACAAGGAAAGACATACATAATGACAAAGTAAATAAACTTTTCTTTTCATTTTAATGCAACATTTCATCATAAAGAAATAATTGACACAATACATCATTATTTTCCTTTCCAAGTAAATAACAGAGTACGCAATTCATAATTACTTTTCTTTCAAATAAATAACAAAGTAAGAATCTTACAAGTTTCAATTATAGCTCGGAAGCTTTTGAGCAAATAGGAATAAGACGGTCCAGGTTCTTCCTTTTCAAACCTTGGTTCATCAGAAGTCTACTATGGAGGAGAAACATCACTCAGGTGTTTTTCCGCCATCCACGGACTTATAATGCGGTCCCCCGTACGTTTACTATTAAGTAGACGACCCTCCCTTCTACGAAGAGATTGGTTGGGTAACCAGTTCTGTATGACCAACTGAGCATAGTGTGAAGTCCTACATAACTAAATCCTTGTGTCCTCACAATCTCAATCTAGTATGTATTTTGGACTACGGTGAACTGATAGTGTAATTGTCTCACAATCTAAGTGGACATAGGTGTACTACACTACTTTGGCCAAAGTGTTTCGACAGTATTTAAACTGACAGTCATCTATCACATGCACTAAGTTAGGTTCAATTTGACTTGGGGCTATCTTTTCCTACGCGTAGGCTAATTCCTTTACCGTGGGTAGTCAATCACCCCAAACCTCCTACTTCAATCTACTTAATCAGGAATAGGAATGCAGACAACAAGGGTCCCTCGGGTAACTCCTAACCTGGAATTATTTATCCATGGAGTACATAACTTTTCCTAGTTAACCTACTAACTTTAAAGCTTTAGACTACCTTGGTACTGATTCCATCCTCGACCTAATATTTAATAACTAGTTCCTCACTTCCTTTATATAAGGAGATCAAGTAGTATTCACGTAAATACAATTCATCAAGTAAACTCTATTAATAAGTATTTCAACATTTCCTTTCATTTATTTGGACAAGCTTATCCTTTATAAACAAGCTACTCCTATGAAATCAAGCTATTCCATTTTAACAAGTTTTTCCTATGAAATCAAGCTATTCCATTTTGCACAATACAAAGTAATGCACAATAAAACAAGTAGATTTATCTAACTTTAAATAACATAAGTATTAAGAGATAATTCTCATGCCTTTTTCCTTGTTGCTAACGAATTCAGTTTGTAGCTACTTCTTTTAAACTCACTTCCTTTCTGTCTTTTCCAGATTCTATTCACAGAATGGATGGAGTATTTTCCAAGTATTGCTTTTTACTCCTTTTCACAATTCAAGGTTCTATAGCAGGTATGCTTATACTTGCAGCACATAAATTCCACAGTGTTCTCAATATGGCAATGGCAAATGATGAACTGGCTCTCTATACAAGTTTGATTACAGCAAAGACAAATTGTGGCTCTCACAGGAAATTCGAAATTTGCAAAAGTAGATGTAAATTGGTAGAAATGGCAATGTGACAAGCTCTTTATATAGGTTTCGAATTCTCATGCCTACTAACATTTTGGCATGAGAATTGACACCTATATATGTTTGAAAATGTCAATCCATGAAGTGGCAACTTAAAAACAAGTTACTCAGCAATTTAAAGGATGATTCGACCTTTAACCAAGGAGAACATTTCAACTTACACATGATAAATATCAGATGATGTACACCTACAGGCGTACTCAGCCTGGGCGCCCAAAAATGGCGGATTAAACTTTGCAGGGAAAAAGTCATATGTAAAATGCGTCCCATCTAGCCTTTCCTCAAACCTCCTCACGCATTCTCCGAATGGCGGATGGCATTTGCGACCTGGTCTATGCTTGTGCGTGTCTATACATAACTGCGTGGGATTTCCTCCATTATTCATAATTTCAACCATTGCTTAAATAAAGTTCGCGTATTTTCCATGGTTCACAAATTTTAGCATAAATTTAAATGTTTACAAAGCATTCGATAAACCTTACATTTGGCTTTAAAATAAAACATTTATTTATTTCCCATTCTCATATTTCATACGGGTTTTCCCAAAAAGACTATTGAAGTCGAATTTAATTACTTTCACATGGTAAATATATATTATTTACCAAATGACTATAGAAGTCATTTAATTTCCAAGATCTTATTTATTTAAAATATAAATAAATTGCTATATATTTATATCATGTATTATATTAAACATATTTTATTATAGTTTTATTTACCATAATAAATATATTTATATATATATATATATATTTAAATGTTTTAATATTTAAATATAACTATATATATCTATATATTTATTCCTGGTAAGGCTATAATAAAATATATATTTATATAATATTAAATATATATTTATAAACATTCAAATATTTACACATAAATATACATATACATATTTGCATTAAAACATTCAAATACGTGTATTGTTAGCCAGTCAACATACTCTCAATACACCTGTTTGTGCAAACATGTATATATACGTTTATCTGTTAAATTTAAGGCATCATAATAATGTTATAACAAACATCATAGATAGTGTGCATATGTTTATAGGTGTGTTAGTCATGTGTATGTATCTGTATGTATGCCATGTCGACACATGTGTATGGCATAATAATTGCCCATCATACATCTGTATTGACATGTCATACATGTGGCTACGTACATATGAGTGGTACACGTATACGCATATACTTCCTGTCTATACCATACTTATCAATTCACATTTCACATTTAAGGGTCACAGAACAGTAAGTCAGATAACCAGTAGCACCACTCACAAAGCATAAAGAAGTAAACCAAAACTCCTAAGCCTAAGGATGACTTATCAACATAACTCTATCTGACTCAATTCCCAAAACCCTTAGTGAAATGTGTGTATGCTCAACTGATTAACTTTACCGGTTATCCGACCAAGCCCCTCTCCCGAGTGATGTCTCCCCTCCGCCTGGAGGAATAGTTCTTGTTCCTGCATCCATTGGCACAAAACCACGGCAGTTACTTGCTCATAACATTTGCAGTATATAAATCAATTATAAAAACAAGACTAATTACTCTCTTTTATGCATTGCTTTATCCAAGAATAACATCAATCAAGAACACAGAATGAGTCAGTCATAACATGTAAAAAGATCTCAAATTGACAACAAGGTTCAACACATTTTATTCATTCAAATCCTTCCTTACAAACAGAATGCTCTAAGCATTGCTAAAATAGTAGCTATACAAAATTTGGGGTGTAACAATAACTTTTTGTGAAGGAAGGTTTATGGTTTCTAATTTAATTAGTTGTTATAGAATATTTTCAAAATAATATTATATTGCAGTTTGGAGTTTCAAATTATTAGTTTGTGGGCAGTGTAGATTAAATTTGGAGTTGTGTAATATCAACTTTTGAAGAGTTTTTGAAAAGGATTTGTTTAATTCTCTTAATCAATGTTCCTATAAGTGTTGCTAAGGAAATACAAATTGTATTCCTTAAAATAGCTATATTTGTTACTTATATCCGCTGAACAATTCCTAGCACAGATTTTCAATAAAGTGGTAGTGATTTGAGTATGTTTTTGCGGCCTCGTGGCTCACTATCTAATCATACCCTTCATTTCATTATTGATGCCTAGCATTATTGATGGTTGTGGATTTTTCCAGCCATATTGCAAGTCGTGCCAATCAACAAGTATTTGTTGTTAAATTTTTGAATTATTATTTTGTGCAACTGATCCCAAGTTTGGACGTAGAGAAGATGCCAACTCCAGATGCAGCGACAACCACCTCAAGGACAAACAATTGATAAAAACCCTAACGGATTTGATCACAGATTTGAGGAGGGGCTATCATAGTAAAAGATGATTAGTACTGTGATTGAAGAGATGTTGGCAAATCTTGGCAAAATAGAGAATAACCCTCAAAAAGGGTTGGCACAATAGCCAAAGGGTTTCCAGAACCCTCAAATCAGCAAATGATAACGTTGGCGACCTCAATCAAGTAATGGCATCCAAGTTCTGGCAAGCATAGGTGATAAACAAACTCTCAAAATTCTGAAATTTACAATGAAGCCCTTCAATTCACAAATCTTGAAATTTGAAAATGATCCAAGATTCCAATCAACAGACATGCAACTTCGGGATAAAATTGTCAATGTTGGAGATAAGAGCTTTAGTCCCCAAATCCAATAGTGAAAATCTTAGAGGGTTTTCATCCTCCAAGATCCTCAAATCAACCAAAGATTTTCATCCTTCTAAACAAACTTGAATACAAAGCTCAAATTCTAAAAGTGAGTGACAAAATGATGCAAACTAGATGATGCAAATGAAACCAAGCACCATCCTCTTGTAGCACTCCATTTGGGCCCATGGAACAAATTTCCTTAAGTATTAATAAATATTTTTTATTTTATTTCAAGTCTTTAAAAATAAATTTTATTTTGTTGGTGTTGAAAGCACTTTTTATTTTAATATTATTTAAGTTGCTTCATAAATTTAAAATTACGGACCCAACTTAAAATAATATTAAAAATTATTTCCCTAACTTTGTCCTTTAGCCTATGAGAAATGAGGATAGGCTAGAAGTCTTATCCTTAGCACTATTTCCAAAGGGGATAGATAGATAGTATATCTACAACACTCTTCAAAATCTCCAAGCATGTCATATGACTCTTGCACTCTTATGCATGAATAATCAAAGTGCAATCAAGATATCGAAGAATTCAATGTTCCATGCAAAGACAAAGCACACGGATATCAGGTAGCAATATCTAAGAATGTTGATGTTGAAGAAAACACAAGAACCAATCTTTTTCCTGACTACAAATCAAACAGCAAACCCCTTAACAGAGTGAAATTTCCAAAGTTTACAGAGCAGCTTAGCATGTGTCAAAAGATTTGACTTTGGGTCATAGCGAGGTTTGTGAGGACTTACTCCAAAGTCCTTAGATTCAAGTTTAGCTTTATTATTGAGTAAATATTGTAAAAGAGGGATGCCTATTTTAATAAGACACCCCCTTAATAATTAATTAGATTTATTAGCAGGTTTTGGTTGTTGGCAAGAATCCTTATTTGCTAGTTAGGTTGGTTGTAACTGTAATTTTAAAGTCTTAATAGGTTTCTTTGTCTTTCTTCAAGGGAACAACATTTAAGCATCTTCTTGTATTTAGTTTTTGAGCATAAGATTCAACCTATTTGGGTTTCTATGATTGTCTAAACATTTTTAAAATGTCATGAATTTTTATTTATAAACATAGTGCTCATAAGAAACCAACAAGTGGTTTTATAATACAAAGGATGCAAAACCATGGGCCATGACCCTTCATATTCCACACATGACCCCTCACACCCCATATGACTCTACATGTTCCACAAGTGAACCTTAATGCCCATGTGTGACTTTGGATATCCTCCAAGTCTCTCCACATTCCAAGGCTTTCTCATGTGCCCTTGTATTATTCAACCCAAGTGCCCAAGTGTAAACTTTCACCTTTTGAGGACTTGTCTTTTGTTTGTCCTTATGTGACCCCCATAATAATTGCAATTTCAATGTTACAACATTAAAACAAGAGAAAATATCCTAACCCCAAGTGTGGCATCCCACCCTAGGTGGACCACAATCTTCAACAACATTACAATGCTATTATCCAAGGTGTACAACACACCTTTTCCAACACATTTGACCAAGCATAATATCTATGCATTCATAGATCTCCAATGTCAGGGCTACTAATGTCCTTGTATCCAATGGCCACCACTTCCTTCATTGTCTTCCTATGACTATCTTCAATTCCCCCACCTAGTCAATTTTTAAGTCATCTTTATTTCCAAGGGCTCCTACAACTGGAATCCACATTTGACCAAGCATAATACCCATGCACTCATAGATCTCTCTAATGTTGGGGCTATTAATATCCATATATCCAATGGCCATCACTTTCTTCACTCTCTTCCCATGATCTATCTTCAATTCCACCCACCTAGTCCAGTCTTAAGTAATCTTTATTTGCAAGGGCTCATATGTGGTGTACCAACACTCTGCTGATTTGTTTCCATTGAGTTTTAGATCTGATTTTGTTTCAGTTTGTGTTTGCCTTCTTTGTAATCCTGAGTTTGTTTGCTAATAACACTAAAATGGTACTAAAGAGCATATGCATACAATGAAAGCTTCAAATAATCTAAGCTACTGAAACAGCTTGAGTACATTGCTCAATTTAGAGGCCAAATATAATTTCTTCATTACAAAATAAGATGCTTACAACATATAGTTTTCATCAAATTCGAAACTAAGTATTTCATAAACCATACTTTAACTTACAGCCAAACATCACTGTGAATAGTGACTTGCTACAGTACCCGCCCCCAAAGAAGTGCACACAACTTTTGGAAGACGAACTTCTCCCACCAAATTCCGGATTGGCAAACCTTCTAGGATAAGGGTGCCCCCTTTAGGAAAGATAGCAGCCTCTTAGAAGAGGCATTTCTTTTAATATGTGCTGATTAAAACCTTCAAGAAATGCAGCTGGTTGTAGCTTCCAAAAACAGTCCCAAAATGCTCCACAAGCGAACAACTCTCATGCAAATGTGAATGGAGTCTATGGCAGTCCAAACCCCTTTGAAAATGGCTCAAATAAACTGCGAACAGCAACTTGTGTCTCCAAAAGAAGCCACCAAAAACTAATCAGCAACTTTAAGGTGGTGTTTCACACCCTCAAGTAGCTCCAAACGAAGAACCAAGCCCCACCAGGCTCACCCACTGCAAGAAATCAGGAAACCTTAGTCTCCTTCTTCCTCCAAAGCAACACTTCCAAGTTTCTTCAAGCTAAAATCATTCATCCATCAAGAGGGTCGAAATTCTCCTTCTATTTATAAGTTTTTGCATTAAAAAACACTATTCATAAAAGTGAGCACTATTCACTTAAGTTATTTCTTTTTTCACTTTAGTAATGAATAGTAACTGAAAAATATAAAATGACCCCTTCTTTTTGAAGACACATGGTCCCTAGGCCGAGGATGGTGAAATTAAAGGTGAGTATCATAAATTTAAGCACAAGTATCGTGCCAAACGCCACCATTCACCCTATCACCATATTCCGGAGATCCACATTGCAAATTGACGACCAAGTGCCCATCCAAGAAAACCCTCTATTCAAAACTATTAGCCTACGAGGGTAAGGAAAATAGGCTAATCCCCCAACTTTGATGCTCGTGAAAAAGGGGACATTACAATCCGCCCTCCCTGAGATTGCTTGTCCCCAAGCAATCTCTACTGCAAAAAAACCTCACTCCTCGGAAGGCCGAAAAGAACTGTAAAATGTCCCATGCATCACTAACTAACTCCACAAGCACCAACATTAACACAACTACGCCAAATATCCCTGGATCCCAACACCAGAATGGAAGTCTGCAATGTCTGATAACCTCTGACTTCCTCTGCGCAAATTTGATCACAACTTCACCATGCTGACAAATGGTAAAGCAAGCTGTTGGAACCCATCCAACTGCAGTGCCAGACCTGTCACCACCTGCATCTCTATACAACCTTAACTCACATCCATCTGTCATGAGGAGAAAAACATGTATGGAGTCATCCGCAACACAACATCTCTCTACAGTCTCCCCCAAACACCCATGGAAGTGATAACCAATCCAACCATCTTGTCTGTTGACACCGTAATCAACTTGCAACCATGTATCCATATGGAATTCCTGTGGTATTAAAGTAGCAAACCCCGTCAAATACATATCAGCACGATGGATAATTGACCGTTGTCCCTGCAAGTAATCCCCTGCCAACAACTGAGTTAGGTACTTGCAGCCTCTAGTCCCATCTTCTGAAGATGGTAACTCTGGGCACAGTAAGGAGCTACTCCCCTTGACTGCACCAGGGAAATCACCCTACGCACAAGGATTGTGCATCGAATACGAGTCATGTACAGGTGGATCAAAGTCCAAACTGCAAGCATTCCTCACCTGGTACACACTATTAAACTCCTTTGTGAGCCCTGTTTGGAATCCCGATGCACTAGGACTATCCCAAACACTACGATTATTGCTCAACCCCAAACTAGTATGAAGAGTATGACTGACTTCCAGCTCGAAGAGTGGATTATCATAGATCGAACCACCATCAAACTCAGATAAGTGAGTATCCACAAACTGCGCAATCACTCTGTGCGGATATGAATCATCCAACTCTCAGTCCTTGGAACAATACATTGAATTGTACTCTAGAGTTGGCTCATCAAGTTGCCAATCATAATCACCTATATGGAATGAAATGACAGATTTGCTTCCAGGAGAGGGAAACAGATCGACGTAAGAACCAATCTCCCAACTAGATGTTGCCCTACATATCTCCTGTGAAGTGGACGAAGTAGTGTCGTGAGTTGACACATAAATTTCTGGTGAGTCAACTTCCATGTCACAAGAGCTATTGATGATTTGTTCTGCATCACCTGTCATGGGACTAAGCTCAGGAGAACCTGGTGCAACACATGGCTCTTTGCAACTCTCAACCAATGCACTCATCCCATTTGTATCAATTGCACCTGAAACCGTGATGGATGTAGTAACCACATCCTCAATCTGCTCACAACCACAATCCGTGGACATATGTTCATCACCCACTACTGCCATGGAAATCTGAACTATATCGGAAGAGGGTGAAGACTGTGCCAAACTCGATACCATGGTAAGCTCCACATCCAATGACTGTGACTCTTGAAGGGCCAATTGAGTGCTCTTCAAAGAATCCATAGTCGTCTCTAGCTCATAAGTGAGCTCATCAACCTCCTCTTCCTTTCCCTTCAATGCCTTATGACAGATGCAACCCCACTCGAGAAGGAAATCTCTATCCGCAAGTAGTTGTAGGTAATTATGTTTCATAATTCCAATTGCCTCTCGAAGTGTATGGAACTCTACGAGGGAAAGACTACTAACACCGTACTCATCTGACATAAGAGTACTCCAACCATAGATTGCCAACATTTGTCGAGCAACATCAAAATGCTCCAAAGCTGTAACAATCATATCATCACTAACCTTCAACTGTCCCGCCAAATGATGATACCCTTGTGACTCATCATTTCCACCCAATTCCACACTATAGTAAGAGGTTGAATCCTCATCGCTCACCTTATGATCAGCAACATCATGTGTGCTATCATCAGTGCACACATCAACAACTAAGGTACTGCTGCTATGTACCTCAAAGGGCGGCTCAACTGATAAGGTAGAAGCTGCTGATATGACAGTATCTTTACACACTTCCACTTCCAATTTAATTGCATCACCATCCAACTCACGACCCTGGGATTCTATGTCAACACATGAATCATCAAACTTGTTCTCTAAGGCCTAATTTGGAAAATCAGACTCACCATGACACGAATCCATGCCAAATACTGAACTATTAGTAACCAATTCCTGAGCACTTTCATGCAACAACTCAATAGTAGCATCTTGCACATGTGTAGCCACTGTTGTCTCATGCTGTTGCAAAGTCTTATCACTGTCATCATGAAAATCAGCATTGTTAGCAGTGCTGATAACAACTTCTGAAATGTTGTGAACATTATTCTGTGGCTCCACTATACTATTATCATGATGTAAAATTTCCTTATCGCCCACCACTTTGGTTTCAATCCCATGTCCAGCCATAGATTTTAGGTAGTTCTTTGTTGACTTATCATCTTTTAACCCAAACACATCGTAGAGACCTTTGGATACAACACCAAGCCTCTCAATCTTGCTTCGTGTTAAGGTTCGTCTTGAAATGTTATCTTCGTACTGCTGCACGCTACGAGCTAATCTTCATTGTGAAGGTGTGAGCTTCCGCTGGGTGTTATTCAAGACGCTCTCAATGCTGATCCTAACTCCACCATACCAAAAGTGGTGAAGCAATACATTGGGACCCCTCCAAATGACAGTGCTAACTCTATCTCCACCTGGATCCCAAAATAAACAGAACTCACATCCATCCATCATAAGGAGGTAAGAATATCTGAAAGCATCTGCTACGCAACATCTCTCCATGACCTCCGCTAAACTCTCATGGATGTGATATCCACTTGTGCCATCATCTCTGCTGACATTATAATCCCTCTGTAACCATGTATCCACAAGTAGTCTCTGAGACAAGGAAGCAGCCAACCTTGTTGGATACACATTAGCATGATGGAAAACTAAATACCGATCCTCCAAGCACTCACTCGCCAACAACTGAGTCGGGTACTTGCAGCCACTAGTTCCATCTACTGAAGATGGTAACTCTCCATCCCAAAATGGATGGCGTACACTCTGAGCCAATCCACACCGATGCGTCAACCAATCCTCCATGTGTGGACTAAAGGAGAAGCGATGGGTACTCCTCACTATGTAGTCGTGGTAAAATGCTCCAACCTCTATCAATGGCTCATCACTAACAACACTGGAATCAAATGATAGCTCGTGCCTTTGATCCTGCAAATCATTCCTAAATTGACAATCCTTGCACATAAACTGAATTGGCATCTTCAAAATGATCATAAGTCTCATCAGCAATTGCTGATATAGAAACTTTAGGGAGCTCAAAACCCTCATTGGTTTCATACGGGGCCCTTTCTTCATGTGCATGTCCCTCAACATGATCATCCTGCAACTCCACCTCAATAAACGGGTTAACAGAGAACATATCAGCTTCTATCTCTTCTTTGTCTTCAAAAGGACTCAAGTACCTTTCCCCTACAGCTGCCTTAGAAATTTCAACTTCGTCATCAACAAGTAGATCTTCTAAGGTCTGATTTTTGCTCTCCACAGGATCAGCTGTATGCTGGTCATTAACTACTGAGAATTCATAGTAGAGGCTTCTAGATAATAAAGTGTCCTCTTCTTTCTTCTTCTCTTCGTTTTGTGATGTAGACCTCTTAAAAATGGAAGCCATACACCGTACTGCTCTGTCTAGTTTTGCAGGGTCTAAAATCAATTCATTCAAATTTTTCTGATTTTCGTCTAACTCTTTGAAACTTTGTTTAAGCTTCCCCATATTCTTATCCCACTGCTTCTGGGAAATAGCCATGTTGTTCAACTAAAGTTTTTGTAGCTAAAACTCACCCAATAGGTTGGCAAAAAACCGCTCTGATACCACTGTGGTGTACCAACACTCTGTTGATTTGTTTCCACTGAGTTTCGTAGATCTGATTTTGTTTCAGTTTGTGTTTGCCTTCTTTGTGCTCCTGAGTTTGTTTGCTAATAACACTAAAATGGTACTAAAGAGCATATGCATACAATGAAAGCTTCAAATAATCTAAGCTACTGAAACAACTTGAGTACATTGCTCAATTTAGAAGCTAAATATAATTTCTTCATTACAAAATAAGATGCTTACAACAAATAGTTTTCATCAGATTCGAAACTAAGTATTTCATAAACCATACTTTAACTTACAGCCAAACATCACTGTGAATAGTGACTTGCTACAGTACCCGCCCCCAAAGAAGTGCACACAACTTTTGGAAGACGAACTTCTCCCACCAAAATCCAGATTGGCAAGCTTTCTAGGATAAGGGTGCCCCCTTTAGGAAAGATAGCAGCCTCTTAGAAGAGGCGTTTCTTTTAATATGTGTTGATTAACACCCTCAAGAAATGCAGCTGGTTGTAGCTTCCAAAAAACAGTCCCAAAATGCTCCACAAGCGAACAGCTCTTGTGCAAATGTGAATGGAGTCTATGGCAGTCCAAACCCCTCAAAGACAAACTCCAAATAACCTGCAAACAGCAACACAGGTTTCCAACTGAAGCAACAATAACTGATCAACAACTTTAAGGTGGTGTTTCACACCCTCAAGCAGCTTCAAACAAAGAACCAAGCCCCACCAGGCTCACCCACTGCACGAAATCAGGAAACTCTAGGCTCCTTCTTCCTCCAAAGCAACACTTCCAAGTTTATTCAAGCTAAAATCATTCATCCATGAAGAGGGTCGAAAGTTTCCTTCTATTTATAAGTTTTTGCATTAAAAACACTATTCATGAAAATGAGCACTATTCACTTAAGTTATTTCTTTTTTCACTTTATGAATGAATAGTAACTGAAAAATATAAAGTGACCCCTTCCTTTTGAAGACACATGGTCCCTAGGCTGAGGATGGTGAAATTAAAAGTGAATATCATAAATTTAAGCACAAGTATCGTGCCCAACGCCACCATTCACTCTGTCACCATACTCTGGAGATCCACACTGCAAATTGACGACCAAGTGCCCATCCAAGAAAACCCTCTATCCAAAACTATTAGCCTACGAGGGTCAGGAAATAGGCTAATCCCCCAACTCTGATGCTCATGAAAAAGGGGACATTACATCGTACAACTCAAGAATCCTCTCCAATAAGATGAAGTAGAATGCAAATCTAGTCTCTACTAGTTTCAGGAATGCTTTCCACAAAAAGGACTGAAATAGCATCAATGAGGTGTTGGTGGTTGCAAGATGAGAAGCATTGATTATAAGATTGTACTATTAAGGTAAGCAATGTGAATACAAGAAGTCCTAGGTGATCATCCATTTAAGAGGTATGACACTCCCCAATGATAATCACCTTTACGTTAAATGGAGACTTATCATAAGATTTGAAAATTCTCATCATAATGGTTGGGAGAAATCATTGAATAAATATTCATTTTTATAGTAGCTTTCTTAGCATATGTTTGGTATCACTAATAATGTTGAGACATGACTTTATGTAGATAAATTTATAAAACACTATATTCCTATCAAAACATAGCTTACACATCCAAAAACTTCGTGCTTTAGATCTTGAATAACAAGGCAGCTTTATTAACTAAGCACCTACAAAACTTTACTAGGACTCTAAAGCACAACCCAAATAGCTCAAATTTTAGAAAAATGTAAATGGCATAGTTACCAAGAGACTCATACTAGTATATCACTTTTCGAAGAAATAAGAGATGGCTACTTGAAAACACTAAAAATTATATGTGTTACTAGTTCATCCCTTGTAGGCGCTCAATTAATGTCCAATTCAAACTCAATTTGGATACCAAGTCAATCTAGGTGGGGGTTCTGATAGGGGCATTTTTTATAGTGGGTTTGTTCCATCAACAACCCACACATTTTTTATTATTCCATGTGAATCTATCAAGGATTTGAAAGTTTCTTAAAATTTGATTATATCATGTCGTTCTTTGCACATTGAATCTTGATTATTCTCCAATACAAGTATTCAATCCATCCCTTGACACCAAGCTATGGATAGGACACTAAACAGGGAGAGACAAAAATGTGGAAGTAGAATATAATTTGGTGGTGGCACAAATGATATTGAAAGGGGTTCATCATCTTCCTATAGAATTGGAGTCTTATAGAATATAATATTGTTGTATAACCCATACAACCCCATAAGCTGTATTGGAAGAGACATGAATATAATAACATAATGACAAAATTCACAAAGGAGGTTATATAGAATATAATTTAACAATGGCACAAATGCGAATCTCTCTTCTTCTTGGGTCACTTGTTTTAATATTAGAAAATTGTTTTTCACTATGAATTAGAAAATAGATGTAGAGTTAATTTTTTGTATACATTTCATAACTTTAATTTTCTTTGTTTCTTAATTAAAGTTGACATTATATTTTTTTATTTATGATATTGGAGGTTGACAAATTGATATTGTTGGCATTTCAAATTGCACCTCTGGAATGCATTTTGGAAACAGACAGCTATGTGTTGTAAAACCGCTCTTCGAATTAGGAGGGGAAGCTCCCTCTTTTGCTGAGTTGCATAAAGAAAGTAAACTAAACTAATTTTGTCTATCTTTTTGGTTTAGCTGCGAGAACACAAGGTTATAGAACTCTAGATGTTGCAGCTGAGGTTTTCCCTTAAATGAAACTTAACAACTACAATTTAACTTACGCTAAAACGTTTCTATCCTCTCAAGTAAACGCAGAGCAAGAGAGTTTAGAAATGGAAGAGATTGATTTTCTGAAAAAGATACTTAAATAAACTTTCCTCAACACACATCTAGTGTCAGTTCACTTTGTGTAAAGAGCAAGTTTGCATGCCTCCTTAGCTGCAAATACTTGTTTAGTGCATGTGTTTTGTGTCAATTGTAATCTGGTTTGATCGCATGTTGCGTGTATTTTGCCACAACTTGCCGTTCCGGAATTGTAATCTTTGTCCTCGAAGTGTGGGAAAATAAAGTCTTGAAGCTTGTTTTGCTGCCCTTGATATAAAGTCTCATATTTCCGTTATTGTGTAATACTTTTATGATCTCCTTTTTCAGCTTGCATTGAAATTCAATAGATGTGTGTTGAGGAAAGTTTATTTAAGTATCTTTGTCAGAAAATCAATCTCGTCCATTTCTAAACACTCTTGGTCTGCGTTTACTTGAGAGGATAGAAACGTTTTAGCGTATGTTAAATTGCAGTTGTTAAGTTTCATTTAACAGAAAACCTCAACTGCAACATTTAGAGTTATATAACCTTGTGTTCTCGCAGTTGAACAAAAAGATAGGCAAAATTAGTTTAGTTTACTTTCTTTATGCAACTCTGCGAAAGAGGGAGTTTCCCCTCCTAATTCAAAGAGCGGTTTTACTGCACATAGTTGTCTGTTTCCAAAAACGCATTCCAAAGGTGCGATTTGAAACGCCAACAATTTTCTGGCGCCCACCGTGGGGCACGAGGCATAGAATTTAAAGAAAGCTTGCACTTTGCAACACATGTATGACTCTTTGGCATCCTACTGCTCCAGTTCAACAACCTGATCTTACACCTCCAGTTATCTAGCCAAATCTCGAGATAATTGAAGGAGAGCAAGCGGACATTATCAGCAGCTTAACGAGTTTCATTTTTGAGAAGAAGGAGACCCTTGCTCAATGAAGAAAAGTTGCCAAAGTACTAGACGAAGATGAAAGGAAAAGTTCTATCTCAACAGGTCACAAAGGGTAGTAGATCAGCAAAGAATGTAAAGAGGAGGTTGGACTATACAGGCATTATCATACAGGAGCAACCTACAACTGAAATAGAAGTTCCTCCGCCTGAGCCCATACTTCAAGAACAAGTACAAGATGAGCCTTTGATACAAAACCCTTTACCATCTCCTAGGTCTTCACCAATTCACATTGATTTGGAAGACGAGGAGATAGAGGCTGATGTTGCAGTTATTCCTCCCATGGATGTTAGTAGAGATACCACATCTTGGCTTGAGAGCTCCTTGGGAAGGACGAGAAGAAGGCCTTCGTATCAAGTGAATGTTGATGATGTCAGCATATATTAGGAAGCACCCAAGAAGAAGGCCAAGAAACAAATGCATTTTGAGAGGAATCTTGAGGGTGAAATAGTCATGGAGACAACTACACCTCTTGAAGATAAAATCAGGGATAAGGTGGATGTTGATGATTTCATAATGGTCAAAGAAAACCTTGGTAAAAGATCCCGACATGCTGATATGAGTTTGTTTAAAATGGTAACTGAAAATATTCAAGAAAGAGTGCAGAAGGATGGAGAAGACAAGGCAGCCCTCAAGGCTGCAAATCATCAACTCTGGTTGTATATATCAAATCTTATTCAAGGCACCTCACAAACAACACAGTTGCTGCCACAAGTTTTAGAAATATCAACTGATCAACAGCAGTTGAGGCAGTTGGTTATTTGTGGAAAAAAAACTCGGGAATGGATTGAAGAGCTCATCATCAGAGGAAAAGAGATTCTAGCACAGGTCTTCCAGTAGAGATACAAGGCTCATGACTTATGTCAAGGTATCCAGGATTTTGAGCAGTTGATAGCCGAGTATAAGCCTATGCACGAAATCATAATTGCAGATTTAGAGACGGCTTATGGCTCTACAATAGCAAGAGAACACAAAAGACAGATCCTGGAGCGGAAAGGTCACCTTTTCAAGGTTAATACATATGTTAGAATATTTGAGGAGTTTGCAGTGTATAAGCAAAGAGTTGTTATACTCTTAGGTTCATCAGAGAATTTGTTGCAGCAATTCCTTGTCAATATTGCCTTGAGGATGGTTCATACATTGGGCTTGACGTAGTACTAGCAGAGTTTCAAAGTATCATGCATGGCAGCAATGGCAGTGTTGGAAGAATGAAGATGATTTCCATGATGTCAGCGCAGTTTGAGAAAGCGGCCAAGGAGAACAACGATTTTTTGAGATCTATTGAGGATGGTGAAGAAATCTTGGAAAAGTGGCATTTTGCTATTAATAGTATCAGCACTCCCACCAAGGATGAAGTTGCCCGCTTTTTAGCCGATGTGATCAAGATTTAAATCAGCTTTCTTCTAGAAGCTTCTTCCTAGCTTTCTTTCTATTCTTGTCTCAATTCGTATCCATTCTTTCAGGATAGAAAGAAAACAATTGTAATAAGTTGTAATGAGTTGGTACTTTCCATTTTTACATGTTTTCTTAGGTGTTAGATGCTTATCTTTTCTAGAATTAGAAATAAAGTTTGCATGTTGGCAAACAGTAGTTGTAAAAGCAAGGAGATTTTAAGGTTCCCTACTCCTTTGCTTAGTTATAAATAAGAGCAATGTTTGCTCATTTTTCTTTAACCGTGCTTGTGATAACAAAATCGTTGAGCTTATGCCTTCATGTTTGTTATCGATTAGTGTCAATTCACTTTGTGAAAAGAGCAAGTTTGCATGCCTCCTTAGCTGCAAATACTTGTTTAGTGCATGTGTTTTTTTTATCGTATGTTGCGTGTATTTTGCCATAACTTGCTATCCCGGAATTGTAATCTTTGTGCTCGAAGTGTGGGAAAATAAAGTCTTGAAGCTTGCTTTGTTGCCCTTGATATAAAGTCTCATATTTCCGTTATTGTGTAATACTTTTATGATCTCCTTTTTTAGCTTGCATTGAAATTCAGTAGATGTGTGTTGAGGAAAGTTTATTTAAGTATCTTTGTCAGAAAATCAATCTCGTCGATTTCTAAACTCTCTTGCTCTACGTTTACTTGAGAGGACAGAAACGTTTTAGCATAAGTTAAGTTGTAGTTGTTAAGTTTCATTTAAAGGAAAACCTCAGCTGCAACATCTAGAGTTCTATAACCTTGTGTTCTCGCTGCTGAACCAAAAAAATAGGCAAAATTAGTTTACTTTACTTTCTTTACGCAACTCAGCAAAAGAGGGAGCTTCCCCTCCTAATTCGAAGAGCGGTTTTACTGCACATAGCTATCTGTTTCCAAAACACATTCTAGAGGTGCGATTTGAAACACCAACAGTTTTCTAGCGCCCATTTTCTTCAGTGTTAGCCATTTTCATGATTTTCAAACTTTGCTTGTCTTCTGACCTTTAGATGAACTAATGATTCTAGGCATTGTACTGATCAGACTGACTAGCTAAAGGATTCACTGGATAGCTAATAAGATTCTAGAAGGGATCTTCTAGATACCTGATCTCCGAAAACTAACATTTGATGGCTCTAAACCCTAGGCGCCCTTCTCCTTCAGGGACACCCATCTCTTCCAGAGAGTTTTTATTCAGAGTTTTTCATTGTTGCTTCTGACTTTTGTCGTTTCATTCATTTTTTCTCCTTTGTTCGTCTTGCGATATCTGATGAATGCTAACTCCGACGGACGGGTTGATGATTGTGTTGGATAGCTTGATCCATTCTGATGAAGTTATCTTGGAGGCACCTTCTGCAAATTTCATCATTTAACACCTCAAAAGCTTGGGCGCCCTTCTCCTTTAGGGGCGCCCATTTCTTCCAAACTTAGACATTTTTACAATCTTTCGTTTTCAGAGTTTTGAAACACCTCTCTCCGTGACCTTTGTTTGACTTGGATTTGTCGACGGCTAGGTGATATAATGAGCTGACAAAGACATCCGTTGTGAAGCTGGTAGGAAACTGAAGAGATTGATCATACTTGCAAACCCTAACTGCCAGATTAGGTCACCTAAAAGTTGGGCGCCCTTGGCCACCTAGGGCACCCAAAGTCACCAGACTTAGAAAATTTTCATAATTCATAATTTGCATTCTCTCTCCAGCGTGAAATGCCTTTGTTTGATCTGATATTCCGGATGACTGCGTGGTCGGATGATCGTGTCGATTGATTTGTTGCGGAGCCAGGAGGATTCTGAGTAACATTGGCTTGGAGGCAGAAACCCTAATTCTGACTTTTGATCCCTTGAAAAGTTGGGCGCCTTTCTCCTTCAAGGGCACCCATGGCTGGCAGAATTAACCATTTTTATGCAATTTTCAAATTTTTACCTCATCTAATGTGCCTTCCTTTGATTTGTCGCTGGAAACGAAAAATATTCTAAGGCATTGAAGTATGGGCGCCACTTCTTGACTGGGGTGCTTGAAGTCTCCAAACTTAGACGAATTTTTGCATTTTTTATTTTTTCAATCTTCCTTTGTCTTTTCCTCGATTTTCGTGCATGTTCTTCATTGACAGCCTCCGCTTGACACTGAACGTTTGATTCTGACGCTTGGCAATTGACATGACCTCCATTGATGACCTTGGATCTCTAAAAAAACTTTTGAAAAAGCAAAATAGACCCAATAGGGTAAAACTAATCTTTTTGTGATTCTGACTGCACCAACCTGATGAGGAAGTATTTTAAGCCAATCAAAATCAGTCTCAGCCCTAAAAACCAAACTTTCTATTTTTAGAAAATTTTACAAGTATCTGTTTTGAAGGAAACCTAAAAAAGCCCAAAAACAGTTTCTATTTTTAGAAAATTGCTAAAAATAGAAATTTTCCTAAAATTTAGGGATGAAAAACTGAAATCTAGGTATTGTAGGTTTGATCGTTCTGAGTCGACCCAAATTGTCAAATTTTGAAAATTTGGAATCTTTGATCCCCATGCAAGACATGCAAACCCCAATTTTGACATTTTTGACAGATTTAACAGTATTTTGACTCTACTCTTCAAAATGCCTAAGTTTAGCGAAAATTTTAATTTGGGGTACAATAGATATTAAAGTAATATTTTTGATTTAATGATAGTTTTGGCATTTTAAAATTAATTCTTGTTTTTAGATTACACAATTTATACATGAACGAACCTAAAATGAACCTAACTCCAAAAAAATTTGACCAAATTTACAAACTAAACCCCTAAACCTAAAACTAAAACTAATAATTTAAATATATATAATTTATTAAAATTATAAAAAAAAAAAAGTTAAAATATATAATATAGATATTGAAATTTTAAATAATATTAAAACTTGAAAATAGAATCAAATGGGAGGCAGCTTAATCCTGCACGCCAAACCTATTCACAGAGCTTAACGGAAATATACAAAGAATTCACGGAAAGCTGAAAAACACAGACACTGGAGGCATCCGGAAAATACTCAGAAAAAATTGCTGAAATAGGTGGTGTTTTTAAAACAGGGATGCTTGGAGATGCAACTAGAGACACATCTCTCTGACATTCTGCATACACCTAATGTATCTAAAAGTTGCAATGCAATGAAACATGGAGACAAGTAATTTGAAGGATAGTATCAGCTCGTACCGAAATGAACGAAATCGATGATGCCCTGACCCCGTAATACGTAAAGGGCCTTCTGGATCAGCTTCACACTTGTCCATTCGATTGAAGCACCTTGCAAGGTAGGTGCCCTGTTGAGCTGCAACCTGCAAACACCAAAGAAAGGAAAGCAAATAGAATTTTAGGGAAAATAAAGAGAAAATGTTTCAAATTAGAGGAAGAAAAGAAAGTGAACACTTGCCTTGGAGAAGAAGACTAAAAGCACCAACAATATGCATTGACGTATCAAATTTTAACAAATTATAACGTTTGCAAGACAATGAACATTAGCATGTAATCAGGTTAGAAGTAATGATAGAGATGGTCATTGATTATTGGTGGTTAAACTACTATAAGCTGATGTAAATTGTATTAATGAGCATAGAAGGATATAGAACATTGACAGACATGTATGGGAGCCCATTTCAGGATTACCTCGAGTATTGACTATTAGGTGTTAATGAAACTGAACTGTTTTCTCCAGTTCATATCCTAATATATTTGCTAAAGACCCTGAGCCATCCCCTTTGTGGTGTTAAACCTATTGTGTGTTGGAGCATTTGAATCCTGCTAAAATTTCCAAGTATTTAATTTAAATCAAATTGAAGACAGGTTAGAGAGAGAGAATGAAACTATACTAATGTCTGCCCATGACCAAAACAGGTCAATGAGACTTGAGCATTATAATCAGTATAAATAGCATGAAAAAGCCAAAAAAAAGGTTCCAAAGAGAGGGTACAAGATTAAACTAAAACTAAAAGCAAAATAAGAGCCTAGCTACCACAGAAGGTAAACCATAAACATGTTAAAATAATAATGCCATGTATTACGAATCATAATAGCATTCCATTTACACAGCATTGACACCTGGCAAAAGTACAACAGATCAAAGGGACTGGAATGTACAGCAGGTATAGCAGGTAAAGTAGCAAAGGACTAGCACAAAAAAAGAGGACCTAGAGGTAAGCCATATACAAAAATGGTACATGAATTAAGAAATCCAAACAAAACAAAAAAATGTTAAAGCAATTAAACAGCATTCAGTCAATTCTCATTCCAAAGGCAATTCAAGCTCACAAGATGGACTAATCCATAATCGCCTTGGGAGAATTATTTGATCGTATAATGATACACTATTACATTGCAGCTGTTGCTTTACTGTGGCTCAGCACTCAGCTACGGTTGGGGTTAATTCCCCTAACTTAAGGTCAATAAATTTCAGGATAAGATCATGGGATGAAAGAGAGAAAAGGAATTTAATAGTTTATTGTTTTTAAAAATGTGATTTTTTTTTTTAAAAATGGCCACCTGCCCTGTGGATTCCCCCAGGTTCAACCAGGGCAGTGCCCAAGCAACCCAAGTATGCATGCAGCATATCTAGGCCACCCTGGCCATGCCCAAGGCAGACCACATGGGGACCTAGGCCCGGGCCCTGACCCAGACTTGTTCAAGCTGGGTACAGGGACCTTCTATAGCAAACCCACAACTTAGGTTAAGTTTAAGGGCAGTGAATACGGGCAGGGATGGGGCAGAGCTGGAAGCTGTAAGCAGGTGAGTATTTTTTGAAGCGTGGCCTCAAGGTATATGCATAAGTAGGGGATTAATGAGGTGGGGACTGAAGGGAGTGACATGGGCACTACCACACCTACAAATTGCAGAAGGGTTTCCTTAAGAGACCTGAAGATTGAAAGGAAGTCCTGACCATCCTCAATGAGTATTATCGGCTGAGAGATTGGCCATGCCCTTTGTTGGGAAACTCAGTATTTCCTGATTGAAGCAGACAGGATTTGATTTCTGCATTCTGGTCAGGATTTCCGCAAATTTTATTAATAATTACTCTTTTCACAATCTTGTATGTTCTCAATGATATAAAAGAAATGTTACATTACAACACTGAATTAAGCATATGAGTTGTAATTACAAGTAATTGGTGAATAGTTGCCCATGACTGGTAATTTATCCCATTTGAAATGCAAGTTTGTCATGATAGTGCAGAGTTTTTACCTCTTACTTCGAAGATCACTCTAGACTTAATGTGCTTACATTGTTTAAGCTTTATATTGATATTATTCCATTACATTCATTCTCAAAACTGTTTGTTTAATGTCCCTATTTTTTCTCTATGCTTCATTCTTAGAATGTTTCACTAAACTTGGCTTTGGAACAAACCATTGGAGCACACAGACCCAAAGACAGCCTTAATCAATTCCAAAATTATTTGTCACATGTCTCTGTTTAGAATGATGAATTGGAAGAGTAAAAGAGGATTTACCTGTGCAGTTGCTGGTAGAGCCTTCATTTGAGAATCCACACGACTGAGTGCAGTCTTGAACTGCTCAATATCGAGTTGTATTGTCTTACCCTGTCTCGTTTCTGCCATCCCCTCTAGCAGTTTGGTTGCACTACTCATATGTTGTCTTTCCAAATAAAGATCTATTTGAGGGTATCTTATCCGGATATCTTCTATAACATCCTTGAATTCCTTCATGGTTAAGGTGCCAGAATTATCCTTATCTGCAGCCTTGAATATGTACGATATATCTTCCTGCAATTTATTAAACATTCAATAGCTTAACACAGAAGAAGACATATATTCACTCTCAACAAAATTAAAAAGTTGTCATAACATCAACATTTAAGGATTAAAGCACTACGATTTGCATTTTATATCATTACCAAGGCCAAAAACTATTGTGTCAAATTTAAAACCGTCTTACTACTTTTATGTTTTGCTATAGTTCAGTAGGTATGGTCTTTTGTAACATATCTTATGGATAAAAACTGCAACGATGTTTTTAATTATAATGCACACATTTTATTCAAAAGATATGTTAACAAAAAAAGCATGCACTATGGATATCTGAAATCTTCAGGTATGTTACACCCCAATTGTATAGCTACTATTGCATAGGGCAATTGATTGTAATGTTTGAATCATTGAGATGAATAAAACATGTTTTTGTTATCAAAATGAATGTGTTCTATTTAAATGATTGTCTCATTTGATTGATACTTCTATTGGTGTAATTCTTGTTTACTGTTGCATGCAAGTTATGGAGTAATGATTATTCTAACTTAAGATGTTTTGTATACTGTTAATGTTATGAACAAGTAACTATCGAGATTGTATGTCTATGGGTGCAGGTACATCAACCATTCCTCCAGGCGGAAGGGAAACATCACTCGGACGAGGGGCTTGGTCGGATAACCGGTAAAGTAAATCAATTGAACATACACACAATTCACTAAAAGTTTGGAGGAACTGAGTCAAATAGGTTGGTCTTGATAAGTCATCCATAGGCTTTAGGAGTTTGGGTTACTTCTTTGTGCTTTGTAAGTGATGTTTATTTGTAAACCTGACATATTGTTTTGTGACCTTGGGTGTGATACATGATTGGTTATATGTGCATAGGTAGAGTGTATATGTATACACATGTATCCCTCATATACATGTATCTATATGTATAGACATGGCGATACAAATGTATGATTGGAAAACTAATATGCCGTGCGTATATGTCGACATGGTATAGATACACATATGTGTACATGACTGTATAAATGGTTATACGCATGTATATACATATATACGCTACCTATTACTTGTGAATATAATATTATTATATTGTCTTGGAATTTACATGTATACATATATGCACATATACATTGATAGGTATATTGAAAGTATGCTGACTGGATCGCAATACACGTATTTAATCAAATATTATGTAAATGTGTATATATGAATAAATGTATATATATATAAATATATAATATTATATATATATATGTATATAATATTATATATATATGTATATTGTTATAGTTTTACCAAAACAAATATCTATGTATATACAGGTATATATAAATTATAATATTTAAATATATATACATATATATATATATATTTTGAGGTAAAATAAAACTATTACAATATATATATATTTATATAATAAAATATATATATTTGGAATAAATAAGAAAATTGATTTGGTAAAATAAAGACTTAATTTTATTAAGTCATTTGGTGAAGTAAAGACTTAATTTTATTAAGTCATTTGGAGAAAATAAAGACTTAACTTTATTAAGTCATTTGGTAATATCGATTATTGCATCATGGAAATGGAACTATGGAAATTGTTTGAAACGTTTAAATATTTTATTCACCATAAAGTGCAACGCATTTATGGGGAAAATACACCAACATTGAGGAGGAAATATTTCATCTAACAATAGAGTTTGAAACTTTAGAAAATATAAATGGCGCTACAGCAAACACGCGCACGGGAAGGAGACCAGGTCGCTGAAATGCGAAACTCAGCTTTTGAAGTACTGAGAAAAGCCTGGAGCAAAATCTAGGTGGATTGCCATTAACCTAGGAATTTTTCCACTAAGAATAAACACCCACCAAATTTCATAAATGGCACCATTGTTGGAAGACGCCTGTAGGTGTCAATGGAATCAATTTCATCATGTGCCATTTGAATTATTCTTCACTGAGAAGGGTCGACTCATCTTATTTTGCCGAGTAAGGTTCTTACTTGCTGCCACCATGAGTTTGACATTTTCAATTTGTTAGAGGTGTCGATTCTCATGCCAAATTTGTAGGATGGCATGAGAATTCAAACTCTATAAATAGGAGCTCACTTACCTATCAATTGTATCAATTCGCAATTTGCTTTCTGCAATTCACAATTTTCAATTTACAATTTCACTATTTCTGAAATACTCTGATTTGGTATTGCTGGAAGTGAAATTTTATGAGTTACCATTGTTGGAAGAGAAATACTCTGATTTAGTATTGTTGGAAGTGAAATCTCTGATTTCATATTACTGTGAGTAAATTACCAGTGAGGAAGAAAAAAATGAGTTGAAAATAGGAATCACAAATTGAAAACAATCAACTTGGTGATCAAAAGCAATTGTATTCATTGGCAGCCTGAGGAATTTATTGCTTCTAGCTAGAAAGAAGCTTATACAGGCATGAGAATTTCTTATTGTATTTTCCTTTGCTTAATCTTGTGTTGAATCTAGGAAATGAACTAGATAAAGGATTGTTTGGCTTTTGTTTTTTGAAATTGAATGGCATAAGGCAAGTGCTTGAATAGAATCATATACATAATATGTTAATAAATGCATTTACTTCTAGAGAAAGAGTAAAAGGGCATATTTATGTAACCACATTGAGTGTATTATCTCCGTATATGGAGAATAAGGGTTAACCAATTATCATATTCTAGGAATGAAATAAGGATAAAAGACAAAGTATATTCAGGCAACTTAGGGTTTTAGGTGAACTGAAATAAGCTAAGGAACTCCTAGGATAAAGATTTCCGAAATAGGAGAGAAAGTATGAATTACTTGTCAAGCTGAATTATCTCTCATAAGTAGATTGTTTGAAGGTAGGTTGTCTGAAACAGGATATACCTATCTTGTGTAGCTATTTGAAGAAGATTGTTTAAAGGTAGGTTATCTGAAACAAGATGTACCTACCTTGTGTAATTACTTAGTAGATTAGTATGCTGTAGGTTAGTCTAGGATAAAATATTATCCAAAAGTAAAGGACGATACCTATGCATGGTGTAAGATAGCCTTAAGTCAAATCAGCCTTGAGTAGTGTACATGATAGATGACCTTCATTCGAAGTACTGAATGAGAATACTTTGGCCAAAGTAGTGAAATGTATGACATCCACTTAGATGTGAGATAGTTGAGACTACACCATCAGTTCATTGTGATCTTTCATGCTAGTTCAGGATTGTGAAATAGCAAGTTCTAGATGTATAGGACACAACACTATGCTCAGTTGGGTTGTCGCAGCCGGATCCTCTACCAATCTCTTTGTTCGAAGGGAGGGCCATCTATCGAATGATGGATGTGTGGGGGACCGCATTAATAGTCCATGGTTGGCGGAAAAGCGCCTGAGTGATGTTTCTCCTCCACAACAGGTGACGGATACACCAAGATTTCAAAGGAAGGGAACCTGGATCGTCTTACTACTATTTGTGCAAAAGCTTACGAACTATGTATGTAATTGTTTTACTTTTGTACTTTGATTTATATTTGCGATGAAAATGGAATTCATGTGGAAATATATATTGTAACTTGCAAGTATTTATCAATGAAGAAAGGAAGAATTTTATTGTAATGTCTTTGCTACTTGTTACTTTTATATGTTTAAAGTGAAATGTTGGAAAAAATTTAATTACCCAAGGTATGTAGTTGGAATGGAACAAAGGGCATAAAACAATGCTTTAAAGCTATGTACCATGGCGTTTCAGGCATGGGGACATGGGGACGGAAAGGGATGCGTTTCTGGGACGTTTTCTAAGGGGCCATTTTTAGGGACGGTAGGGGACAACGACATACAAAATACATATATATATATATATATATATATATATATATATATATCAATGTTACAAGACTCGGACTCGGCAAGCCGATTTTTGACTCGGACTCGGACTCGGAGCCCAGACTTGCCCAAGACTCGGCAAAGACTCGGCAAATAGAAAAACCCAAGAAATTTAGAGATTTTTAAGGATTTAAAACTTGTTTCATGCACCCTTTAGTAAATAAACCTCAAATACACAATAACATCATGAAATAGAAACTACTATGATCCTATACACAAACATCTATCGATCACATAAGTATAAACGCAAATTTTAGCTGAAGGAAATAACACATTCAGATATATAAATATTGTCAAATGTATACAAAACACATGGAATATGAAATCTGTGGCATCAAAACAAATATCAAAACTAAAAATATAAGTCTATGGCTCAGAAGAGCTTGGATTACTCATCCCAACATCACGACAAGTCATGCGCTAGTGTCTAAGATAGGTCCTAGATGATGATGTAGCCATGATATTTGCTTGCGTCTCAATGATTGGTATGTATATTCAAGTGAGGAATTTATTATTAAAATTTTATTGTAGCCTTCAAGACTGCATGTTTTGTTGTCTAATGTATGGAACAAGATAATCCTTGATTATGGCTTTAACTGTGAAAGATGCAAAGATTCGCAACAGGGGATATGTATTTTGTAGGTTTTATGATCATGATTCATCATTGGCCTATAACATGCTTAGACCTATAGTTTGATGAAGGTTTGGGGGAAACACCCCAACAGGGTCGAGGAGCAGTGCCCCTCACGGGAGTCTAGGGGCAGTGCCCCTCACGGGGTCAAGGGGCAGCGCCCCTTGCGGGGGTCTGGGGGCAACGCCCCCAACGGGGTCAAGGGGCAGCGCCCCCAGTGGGGTCAAGGGGCAACGCCCCTTGCAAGGGTCTGGGGGCAACGCCCCCAGTGGGGTCGATGGGCAGCGCCCCTCGCAGGGTCCCAAATGAAGACCTTCAAAACCACACAAACCTCGATGGTGCACACCATTTAATTAAAAAAATTGTAAATGAAAGATTTAAAAAAAAGTTAATTAAAATGCCCAAGTCTGAGGCACGAGACTCAGCGAGTCCGGCGAATCTGCCAAGTCCGGCGAGTCCAGCGAGTCTCGGCGAGTACTCGGCATCCGAGTCATTTTGACTCGCCCAGCCTCACCCGCCCCGGGACTCGCGAGTACTCGCTGAGTTTAGGCGAGTCTTGTAACACTGATATATATATATATATATATGACTTTTTCAAAATTTATTAATATATTAGAGAGAGAGAGAGAGAGATATGTCAATAACTTAATAATTGATAACAACAATATCAATATGTTAATAAATCGTGAGAGAAGTAGTATAACAGCATAATAAATGTCATTAAACTTATTATTGTAGCCAATGATCCGGGTATGTTTGTATTTCATTGGGAATCAATATAAATTAGATTTTGAAGGAAATGTCTGCTGCTGTAATCAAATCAGACTTATATGACACCTATAATGTAATGTATTCAGACTTGATATAGTGCAAATAAAATCAGATTTGAGGTTGAATGTTTCATATTTGTTGATGTTATGATAGTAGTTACCATTTCTATGTTTTATGCAAATGATTTGGCATTATAATTCAATCAAACACAAGCATAAACATTAAGAAATCAGAACTGTCACTTTGCATGCCAAGTGTTTGACAAAATGTCAAACAGCCCAAACTCAAAAATCACCTTAAAAAGGAGGACGAAATATTTAAAAAATCCATTTTTTAAATGTTTTTTAACCTAGGAAACTCCCTGTCCGCAGCCGTCCCTGCTACAACGAGGGACAATTCCAACGTACCCCATCCGTGCCGAGGATGGGGAAACATCCCCACAGGGCAGGGGGCGTCGTTTCCTGCTAGTTGGGCTGTTTCGGGGACAGCAGGGGACAGGGACAATGGGTTTTGGGGTAGGGGACGCATCCTCATGTAACACAACTTTAAAGTTAATGTGTAAAAAGGCGAGACTGTGAAAAGAATTCATAAAACTAATGTTTAGGTAAGGTTTTGGCATGCCATTTTGAATACAAGCATCTTCCAAAAGTTCAAGATTATTGGGCCAATTGTGGTGATGAGTTCAAGGTCTGAACATGAGATTTCAGTTGTCTAACTATTATACAGTTTTCAGATATACTTCTAGAGGATGTGGACAACTCTTTGGATGATGAATATGAAATTCCTTCTCCTTAGTTTGTGGCAAATAACATAGATCAGCAGCCTTTGCCTTCTATAAATTGGGGAAACAAAGAAGCTCCTCCAAATCGGGAAAGGGTGGAAGTCATCTTGAGTCAAAGTAAATTCTTTCTACAACCAAAAATGGTAGGAGGGCCTTTAGGGGCAGCAAAAGATAAGGCTTAGATTCCAAACACTCCTTCAACTAATGTACCTCCATCTTCTTTGAGAACAGTGATAAGTACTATGATTACAAAAAGTAGATGAAGTGAAGAAGATGGTAAAGGTAAGGGAAAAGAGAATGTAGTTGATATAGGGCAAGCCCCAAAGATTGGCAAGTTGAGTTTGGTTGCTAGGAAGAGTGTTGGCATTTTTACCATGATTCAACCTGGTTGTGCACCGCTAGTTCTATCATGTTCTCTTTTGTTTCCTACTCCCACTCTATTCCTAAATTTCCTCCTTCCAAATCCCCTTATCTGCCCCTTGTTAGGCCATGTTCTCCTAATATTCCTATGTATGTTACCTTGATATCCATTTAGTAGAAATCCATATTCCTCCCATTCCATCACCACCAAATTTCCAACTTCCAACATTTTTTGTGCATCCCATTCTTTGTCCTAAATCACCCCTCATCATTAGCATTTGTTTTTCCATTAGAGAGTCCCACAATATGCAAGAAAGAGGAAAAGATGCTCTAGAGTGGATTGTAGTTGGCCGTAGTCTATCATAGTTGGCCATAGTTAACCGTAGTCGGTCATAGTCGGTCGTATTCGGCCATAGTCGGTTATAATTAAATAAAACTATAGTTCAATAGCAAATATTTCATACACTATATAGTATTGATCCATGGGTTACTCTACATATTATCTTTTAAACAATTTATCAATTTCAACATTCAAGGCACTGAATTCAATAGAATTGGTCCACGATACACATACAAGAAATTCAGATTTTGAAAAAAAAAAAAATTTTACAATTATTCTATATCTCAAAAACAATAAAATTGATTCGATTGGCTCAATTGTTTATAACAATTTCAAATACTATGTATAGATTTTATCACAATGGCTCAACTATCTGGGTGTGACGAGGGTTGAGTTGTTTGGGAAATGTGTCTTAGCAACATCCAAGGTTCAAGTCACCCTAGAAATCGTGACCTTCCCAAATGGAGCAGTCCCAATCACCCAAAGGATATGCAGTTCTATGGAAGTCTTTCTATCACCGGGCATCAATAAGTTTGTCACTATTAGTGCTGGTATTCTAGATTTCAACCATAATGTTTGTATGGTTGTTGAAGGTGTTGAACCTGGTAGCTAATATTTCACCTGAATAGACCTCCCAAAAGGTAACACAACCTCAATTAGTTAGCTTGGCTCTCCTCCACCAACCATGCAATTGTAGTTTTTTGCAATGTAATGATTTAAATCAATCAGGGTTGAAGGTTACAATCAGGCTCCATAGCCTCTCGTGCCTATTGTGAATTGCAATGTCCAGTTGCCAACCTAATTCCTGGATAGGCTAATACAAGGTAGTACTCAAATGCTAAATTTCTAGCAAGGAATTAACATTCCGAGCAGGAAAATTCTAACTTCCAAATAAATGTCCCTTATGCACCACCTTGCCCCTCAAGTGAGATCCAACTTGCCATAGTGAATGATTGGTTCATATGGTATCCAACTCGCCAGGTCGTGTGTGATTGAAGCTTAAATTGGAGGTGAAATTCAAGCAATGACAAGTCATGGATTTATGAGGTAAAACTAGATGCAAAACCCACAGAAAAGTGGCATGATATCCTCTTAGTGGGTCTAGTACTTACATACTTGAGTCGTAGCAGTGTATGGAGGGTGGCGTGATTTGTTTCCAATGTATCAATTTGCAAAATTCTTCTAGATTAGATGTGTAGGGATTTACCTCGCCTATGCAGCCTAAAATTGATTTACCTCCACGGCTATTGTGTAGATACTATCACTAATCTACTCTTAAATTTTTGTAATTTCTTCTAATCTACTCCCTAAATATTAAATCTAAATTTCATTGATAGTGGTAGTATGGACAATTTGGTTTTCGAGAAAATGGTGAATAAGCTAAAATTGAAAAGGATAAAACATCCAAACCCATATAGGATCTCATGGATTCAAGATGAACATTAGATACTAGTAAATGAACAATGTTTGGTGCAATTCCACATAGGATCACACAATGATGAAGTGTTGTGTGATATTATGCCAATGGATATATGCCATATATTATTGGGTAGACCATGGTAGTATTATAGAAAGGCGATTCATGATAGGAGAAAGAATACTTACTATGACCTCAAATGGCAAAAGACGTATCCTTATGACTTTAGAAGAAGAGAGTAAAAGCGAAGTGTGTAGCAATGCTACAATCGATTTGGTTGATGGGACAAAATATGTGGATGGCTTGAGACATTAGAACATGTGTTTTTCCTTGATTCCAAAAAGGTGCGACATTTAGAACACCATCACAAATGAGGAAGAACCACCAAAGAAGGAAACCATTGAACTGTTGATGAAGTTTCAAGATATTGTGTCAAAGAATGTACCAAAACGATTGCCACTAATCTAGAGTATTAATCATCAAATAGATCTGATACCAAGAGCCAATTTTCCAAACAAAACAGCGCATAGGATGACACTAGCAGAAAATGTGGAGTTGAATAGACAAGTGCAAGAGTTGCTAAGGAAAATATTGAATAGAGAAAGTTTAAACCCATGTGCGGTACCAATAGTTTTAGCATTGAAGAAGGATGGAGAATGGAGGATGTGCACAAATTCAAGAGCTATCAAGAGCCACTTTATGAGTTGATGAAGGTTCAGGAAGTAAGAGACACTCTTCTAGGGACATTGACTGAAAATCCCTCCACAAAAAGCACGTCACAAAAGGCACCTAATGTACCTAGAAATCCCCAGATTCTCATGCAGCCCCGTCTTGCACAGAACACAAATGTGGTGTAAAGTGTGCCACAAACGTCTTATAATTCATGGGAGGCACAACAACAGTCTCAAAACTTTGAGGGCATGGTATTGAATAATGCGAGCACTCCGGGAAAGACCGAAATTGAGAGAAGTTCTCAACCTGATGAACTTAAACAAAATACAAGGGATACGACTCAAGACAGACAAGTTCACTCGGACAAAAAAGATGAAAAGAGAAATGATGTAGTAGATGAAAGAAGAAAACCAATAGTGTTTTATCAGGGGAAAGATGAACCAGCTCCATTCCTAGTTTCAGTCAGAATATTTGGAAAAAAGCTACACAACTGTTTGATTGATTCCGGAGCTTCAAGCAACGTCATGCCTTTAAAGGTATGTGAAAGGCTGGGTCTAATCCCGCTCCAAACTAACAAGAAGGTGACCCAACTGGATAAAACAAAAGTTCCCATTGTTGGGGAACTAAACAACATTCACATGCAGCTAGCTGTGGATCCTAGAATCCAAAGCCGCATTGATATCTCCGTTGTAGATATACCAGATGGATATGGCATGCTGCTCAGCAAAGATTGGTCTTGGAAGTTGAACGGATATATCGCTACCGACTTTTCTCACATGTGGTTGCCTTGGACAGGAATCCCTAATCAGATAAGAGTAGAGAGCACACCACGGCTCAAGTTGATGATCACCGAGTACGGTGATAATAATGAAGTATTGTTTGCAGAAGCTAATCTGGGCTCTTACAAGCCAATCAAGCAAGAGGTCCTCATGCTACAGAGCGTGATTGGGGAGAAACCCTCGAAAAGCACATCCTCCTCTACTGAGATATTGATTGAAGACGACTCAAGTGAGAGTGAGGGGGTGTTTAACAATTTTAGAAATTTTGTGTTGAAGAATGTCAAGCAAAGAATAGAATCAGGGAAGAATGCTTCCATCAGCAGTATGCTAATGCCCAATTGGTGTAGGATCCATGAGGCATTCCATCTGGAGTTTACATGCACCATGTGCAAAATGGCCATAGAACAAGTTTCAAAGAGAGTTCCACATTTCGGGTGTTGGTTTATCCAATTTCCGAAGTTTACCTACATAAGGCTGCAAGGATTTTCCTCTTATCTGTACAAATTGCCTCGGTATCCCACAAACAAAATAATCATGCTAGAGATATCCGGGCAACTTATTGCCTATGATAAGATTCAAAAGAAGAAGAAGAAGAAACGTGGACTTGGATTCCCAATTACCATGGGGAATTCTGACAAGATCTACCCATCACTACAAGCAACGAGGGAGGCAGAAAATGAACTCCAATTTTTTCACCTTTCCTACCATACCATCAGGCAGCACTACGATCCCCACAGGAACATCAGATAGATATTGTTCGAAGAGTTCAGACACAAAGCACAGATTGAAGACTTTTGGGCAAGTGTAGTGGATGAGATCGAGGTTAGGAGGAGAATGTTTTCTCGGATATCGTTGGTGATGATCAGGGAGTGTGAGATTGTCCCAGTGCCAGACCAAATTGAAGAAGACATAAATGTTGTACAAGCTGATTACGAAACAATGAGGGATACGCCTTTACCACTCCCGGATTGGTCAGAGCCGGAGATTACCGACTTGGATACACTTTGTATTCCACCATAAGGATTTTCATTGATTGGTGACTCTTTCTTTGTTGTGATGTAGTGTACCGACACTCTGGCTGATTTGTTTTCACTTAATTTGTAGGTCTGATTTTTGTTTGTCTTTGTGTTTTCTCTTATGCTTCGATTTCGTTTGCTAGAAATACTAGAATGATGGAGAAAGAGCATATGCGTACCATGAAATGCTTCAAATAAACTAAGCTAATGGAATAATTTGAGTACATTTCTCATTTCAATGTCTAAATATAGTTTCTTCATTACATAATAAGGAACTTACAACATATAACTCACATCAGATTCAAAACTAAATACATCTTAGACTATATTTTAACTTACAACCATACAACACAATGAATAGTGATTTGCTACAGTACCAAACCCCAATGAAATGCTGATTACTCTTTTAATCCGAACTTCTCCCACCAAAAACCGAAATAGAAGGCTTCCTAGGGTAAGAGTGCCCCCTTTAGGTGAAGTTGCAGCCTCACAAGATAGGCGTTTTTCTTCCTTAGTGCTGATGAAACCCTCAAGAAAGGGCGGTTGGTTGTAGCTTTTTAAAACAGCCCCAAAAACTTCTCAAATGTGAACAGCTCTTGTATAATCGTGATTGGAGACAACGGCAACCAAAACTACTCAAAACGAGGCTCAAAACAACCTGCAAACAGCAACGTAGATCTCCAAAGAAGCAGCAAATAACAGATCAACAACTTTAAGGTGGTGTTTCACACCCTCAAGCAGCTCCAAACGAAGAACCAAGCCCCACCAAACTCACCCACTGCAAGAAATAAGGAAACCCTAGCCTCCTTCTTCCTCCAAACTTCACTCCCAAGTTTTCTTCAAGCAAAATGATCATCTGATGGTCAAATTCAAATTTTCTCTCTTG
This sequence comes from Sequoiadendron giganteum, assembly GCA_007115665.2. Taxonomy (NCBI): domain Eukaryota; kingdom Viridiplantae; phylum Streptophyta; class Pinopsida; order Cupressales; family Cupressaceae; genus Sequoiadendron; species Sequoiadendron giganteum. Next base: position 1,044,171 of record CM021109.1, on the reverse strand, counting down.
CCTTTTATAAATTTACAAAGGAAACACTATTCATTAAAGTGAACACCATTCACTTAAGTTATAACATTTTTCACTTTAGTAATGAATAGTAACTTAAAAATTGAAAGTGACCCCTTCATATTAAAACACATGGTCTCTAGGCCGTGGATGGTGAAATAAAAAGGTGAATATCATTAAATTAAGCACCAGTATCATGCCAAACGCCACAATTCACCTTGCCACCATGCTCCGTAGATCAACATTGAAGTTTAACGACCAAGTGCCCGTCTGAGAAACCCTCTATCCAGAACTATTAGCCTACGAGGGTCAAGAAAATAGGCTAATCCCCCAACTTTGATGCACGTGAAAAAGGGGACTTTACATGTGAGCAGTTGACAAGACTTTTTCGTCTTTCCAATTCAAGTAGAGTAGAGTAAAGTAGACTTTGTTTCATGCAAGTAGTTGTTAATTGTGGAGTGTGGCATTTGGTGTGGACAAATCTTCCTTTATCCATACCACTAGCGAGCTTGCTGATGGTAAGTCTTCCCTCCGTGGTCAACTGGAATATCAGTACCTAACTTCGGTTGTGACTCGTGTGCTCACTTGCATCGTTGTGACGGGGTGTGCATATTGAATCACAATTTGAACATCTTATCCATCCTTTGAAGATTGCACCAACTTTGTCAGAGTTGTCCGAAGGGGAGGCGAAACAAAGTTTGGTTTGGAGATTGTTTAAGTTGATCCCCACGTTCCACCCTTTAGAAGTAGATTGTAGAATTCCTACCCCTATTCCTTTTGAATTCAGCATTTTCGGGCTAGTTTAGAAATCAGAGCTTCACAATCAAAATCTTTCATCTGCTTCACTTAGTTGAACAATTACGTAAGTCCCCTTGGAATACCCAACATATTCACATCAACCGAGTCTATTCGCAATAAAAGGAACCTTGGAGTTGAACGCATGAACTTTCACGCAATCTTAGCATGCGGAATACTTTGATCAAGAGAGAATAGAGTGACCGTTGGACATTTTATTCTGTGTTGGTGTTGTCATAGAACACACGTCAACAAAACCCTTGGACGGTCTCTCATGCCTGTAGATCCTATCCTAATCTAGGGTTTTCATCCTCATATCAGCTTGTAATTTCATACTTGCAACCTTATGTTTAGTTTTTTGTGTTTTGTTGGGTGAAAATTATGTAATCAACTTTACAACGGATTACAAAACCTAGACTTCAGCCACAGCTATGTGAGATAAAATCTCTCCTCTCAGAAAGGGGAGGTGCCCTTCTTAGTGCTTACAAAAGCTACGGTAAAACTAACAAAGTATTTACACAATGTACACTACACTTACGAAATGGGGAGGTGTGCCACATTCATCCTTCTCTCTTTTTTCAGAGAAGATGTTTTATAATGCTTCACGGTGGGAAGTTCTAATTCGTGATAACTTTAAACTAGCAACGAGCAATAATGCCAATATCCCTATCTTGTCAAAGCAAAGCGTAGAGATACCAGATATGATTGATAATAAACAGATATAAGAAAAGGGAAAGCTCACAAAGGCACAAAGTCATTTCGTAGCTTTTTCACTGATGGATCTGCGAAAGATGTACCATTTGTTGCATTAGAAGCATAAAGTCTTCTTAGATGCAGCAATTCTTCAAACAGCATGAACAATTACAAGCACAAAGTCTTGTAGATCTTTCAACAAAAGTATCCAAACATAAACGTAAATCCAAATAAGGAATGCAACACAAAGTTTACATAAATTACTTGAAGCCTTTTAGATCTCATATAATAATCACCACCAATCTTATTCAAACCAAAAGAGAATTGTTTCCAAAACAAAGTTTGGTATTCAACTTCCTTCTTTATTGATCAGATTCAGATTCACAAAATTGAACACAAAGTCTCAATGTTCGTTTCTCAAAAGGGCAACACTTCGTTGCAAAATACTAAAGGTAACTATTACAATAGATATCCCTCATATTTATAAAAGAGAGGGAAGAACTAATCTAGGAAATTAGTTGAGTAAAGTTAGGGAAGTTAGGTGAGCAAAAATAGGAAACCCTAACTTAGACTAAGTCAACATGTAATTTGTTTCTATGAAATTACATCTCATATTTTTGGTGTAATTACATTTGACAAATGGACATTTAAGATGTTGCTAACTATTTACAAGATGCATGAAGGGAAGCATCAAAATGTTCAACATTGAGAGATCAGAAATCTTCATGGTTCCTTCCTTGGGCGCGGAAGTCTTCATACTTCTTTCTGGTCTCCTGCATGAACTTGTCATCCGGACCAACGGTGTAATCCATAATGGTCTGAATCCTCGTGATTGATTTCCTGGTGGATGAGTGAACCTTTTTGCACTTGTCAAGATGCATCTTGAGATTGTCTAGAGTGAGCCTTTTATCACAAAGATCATTTATAGAGGCTTTTGTTCGGAAAGTTCTGTAGCCGGAAGTAAAATGTGGTTTTATTCAAGAAGTTTGCCTAGCAACTCCTTGATTCTTTTCTCAAGGATAGCATGATGCACTTAGACATTTTCTTGTACTTGGTGGAGATCTTTTGTAAGAGATTAGATTGTCTAAATATGATGCTTTAGTGATTCTCTTACTTCAACGTATTTCTCCTTGTCGGGGATCACCCCAGCTTCCATCAATTTGTTGAGCTTTACCTATTTCATTTGTGACCACAACAACAGGCATTTTTCCATTTCTCTGAGCTCTTGGGAAAGAACACCTCCCTCCTTATCCAACTCTAATTTGAGTTGAGCTATCTGAGTAGCCTTTTCATTCGTAGCAATTACAATTTGAGATCCATCTTCTATAATCTTATTAATAAAATCATATAACACTTTGCCTTTGGATGCAATCTTCTCAGCCTTCTTGACAATTGGGTCCTCAGCGCTTACCATTGCCAACGGTTGTGCATTACTTGAAGATCCTGCAAGCCTTCTTACAATAGCGGCATAATGCTCTGCCCTCTGTTCGTATAAGTTTTGAGCTTGCTCCATTTTGTCCAACCTTCCTACTAATATATTCAAGGTTACCAGTTCATCTGCCTTGGCACTTTCATTTGTGACCTTGCCAAGCTGGACTCTCGTCACTATGTAGTCCTCCATATTGACGTCTCCTTCCTCTTGAGGTGGTACGCCAATCTCTGCATACTTTTGACTGGCTTTGTCAACCTGAAGCCGTGATTACACTTTTACCTTCTTCTTCCCCTTGACTTTTGGAGGGGCTATCTCTTCAAGATCGAGCTCTTCTGGCAAGATCATTTGTTTTTTTCACTTTGATACTTGAGATACCAACCAAGGGGGAAGAGAGGAGGTATGAGCTTCTTGGTTGATCGTCAACTCTCTTGTTACTGCCACTTCTTAAGGAATGGTTGGTATAGTGATGATTGGCGTAGTGTCTTATCATTATTGCTCCAATAACTGGCACATTAAGCTGATTCTGCAAAGATTCACTCATAAACCTGTTAAACTCAGCTTCTGAAGTGAGATCATAAGATGGAGACGACAAGCTGGGAATGGATGATGGAGGCCTCGGCAAAATGTCAATCGTTTGAATACTTGTCATTGAAGGAGTATTAAGTGTGGTTGACGCTGCAGGGAGTGGTGCAATGTCCACTGCGGGTATGGTAGATGTAGGAATAGGTGACGTGGGAAAAGGTGGTGGAGTGTTTGGAACAGGAGGTGTACGAGGAACGTTTGAAGTTACAGGTGATGATGACTAAGGAAAATCTTCAACAACATTCTCAAGTGGAGACATAGCTTGTTCTTCATCATGCCTGAGTTCCTGTTGATCACCCTCTTGGTCTTTTAACTCTTGTTCACCTTCTTGGTCACCTTCAAACTCTTGTTCACCTTCAAAATGTTCTTCCTCATCAGAGTCAATTTCTTCTGAATCTTCTTCTTCAGCAGATCGATCATTTGAATTTTCTTCTTCATCGGAATCTATTTCTTCAGAAACAAACCCCTTTCCTTTCAAGCGGGATGGTTCAGATTATGTTGTTTCTTCTTCATAGATGGCTCGAGCATCCTTTTTGCCAACAGTGAACTTAATCTTAGGGCCTCTTCGGGAAGAAGTGGGAATAGCCACTGATTTATCTTTCATGTAGGATTCTTGTTGTCAACTGACTTCTGCTTCAGATTCTTCTCCTTCGTATTCTGTCTCGAAATCTTTCATCTCAATGCCATGCTTGTGTAACCGCTCTGCAGTGTTAGCCAGTATTGGTGCTAACCTCTCTCTGATGGAAAAATTTTCCTTTCTGAACCATTGGATTGCAGGCAAAGGTTTCTTGGACATTTCTTGTTCATCGTAAGCAGCGTTCATTATGTCGCCAGGATCTGTGAACTCCTCTGGTAGGTCAGCAACACCAAGATCTCTAATCTGTTGTATGATTAGTCTGCAAAAATCCATCTTATGAACATCCTCTTCATCTCTGCAATCAGCCTAGATGTCCTCAAAGTAATAATCGTGCTTATGACCCTTTTTCAACCTCTTCTTGACATTCCAATAATCAAAATCAAGTTTGTATTTATAGGTCCTAGATTGTCATGGCCTGCATCTCTGCATAGACTAATTTAGTCTTTTGTACACTTTTGATTGTATACCTATCGATTATCAGTGGAAAATTAAAACCAGGCTTGTGAATCCTTTGGCGTTCCTTGTGGACTGAAATCAGCTATCTACATAACTCCATGAGTATCCACTTGTCTAAAGGATATTTGGGCAACATGTAAGGACACCCAGTGTAGCATCTGACCCTTATGTAAGTAAAAGTTGGGAATTGTAGCAATATGCATCCGACTTTACTCACCACTTTGTAAGCCTCATCGAATACTCTCTTCTTCTTGAGAGTAGGGTCAAAGCTGAAAAGTAGAGGTGCAAAGAAAGCATCGGTGACCCGCCTGAAATGGTGAAGGCTTTCCTTCAATTCCAATTGATAGAAATAATTGTACACAGGTGTAGAAATCCGGTTCGTGTTAGGGTTAGAAGGAAGATATCTAAAATTTAAATGCAGATTTTATCAATAAACTGAGAAATAAAAACACACAAAAATTATGACACAGAGAATTTAACGCGGTTCACCCACTATGGGCTACATCCACCAAACCGCAACCATCCAATGATTTTATTATCCAGTGCAAAACATATTACAATATCGCGAATAATTCCATGCTACAACTCTCCATCCCAATCGCTTATAACAAACTTTTAGAAGCTTCCAAAAATTAGGGTTTACAAAATCGGCTTTTTTCTTTTTTCGGTGACGAAATGAAAAAAGGTGAAAAAAAATTCTCGAGGGATACATGAAGAGTGTATAGTATAGCATGATCAGTCGCTACATACCAACAATCTCCCACTTGGAGACTAGTCAGGCTCCACACCAACACAATCTCCCACTTGGAGACCGATCCTAGACGACACCGCTGCACTTACAGCTCCCACTAGAAATAAGCACCTTGGACCTTGCTGCTCTTGTTATACTTTCAACCATGAAGACCAACCAGAGCTGAAGAGCAGCTTAGCTTCTCCCTTGTTACTGTCTTTGTAAACATATCTGTTGGATTAACATCTGTATGTATCTTTTCCAACTTTACCTGTCCATCCTCCAACACTGACCAAATGAAATGATATCTCAGATGTATGTGTTTGGTCTTAGAGTGCAAAGCAGAATTTTTTGCAAGATGTATAGCACTCTGGCTGTCTGTAAACAAATAATTTTCAGCCTGTGGTGAATAAAGCAACCACCTTTTGCAACCAAGAAATCCAACTCACTGTTGTCCCACCAACTGTAAATACATAACTTGTGGTACTCTGTCTGGTATCTATATCCCTTGCCAAATCTGAGTCAACATAGCCTTTTAAATCAGTATTAGAGCCCCCAAAACATAAACATTTATTGGATGTACCTCTCAAATACCTGAGAATCCATTTTACCGCATTCCAATTCAACTCTGGGATGACTCATATACCTGCTAACAACTCCTACGGCATGTGCAATATCTGGTCTCGTGCACACCATGGCATACATTAAACTACCTACAGTTGAAGCATATGGTATCTTGGACATTTTTTCTTCCTCCTCTTGTGTCCTTGGACACATATCCTTAGTCAATTTGACATGACTAGGGCAAAGGTGTGCTGATAGCTTTTGCATTCTCCATATGAAATCTCTGCAACACTTTTTTAACATAATCAACCAGAGATAAAACAATTTCTTGTTTTTCCTATCTCTTGTAATCTTCATACCAAGGATTTGTTTTGCTGCCCCCAAATCCTTCATAGCAAATGAATTTGCTAACTGTTGTTTCAACTCCTTTATGTGATCCATGTTAGACCCCACTACAAGCATATCATCAACATGTAAACATAAAATAATGTAGCTATCTTCAACTAACCTCTTAAAGTAAACACAATGGTCTGAATTAGACCTATTGTAGCCTTGCTCAACCATAAAACTATCAAATTTAAGATACCATTGTCGAGGTGTTTGCTTCAAGCCATATAAAATTTTCTTCAATCTACACACTAGTCTCTCCTTACCTTTGATCTCAAATCTTTGTGGCTGTTCTATATATATTTCATCTTCCAAATCACCATGGAGAAAAGCAATTTTAACATCAAGTTGTTTTAAATGCAAATCTTCAGCAGCCACAATACTTAAAACAGTACGAATAGAAGTCATTTTAACAACTAGAGAAAAGATTTCATCAAAATCAATACCCTTTTTCTGTGCAAATCCCTTTACAACTAATCTGGCTTTAAATCTTTTCTTACCTCCATCCTCCTCTTTCACCCTATAAACCCATTTTTTTGGTAAAGCCTTTTTACCTGCAGGCAACTTGCATAATTCCCAAGTCTTATTTTCCAACAAGGAGTCCATTTCTTCTTCCATTCCATGCTCCCACTGAACCTTGGTAGCCACCTGCATAGCGTCATCATAACATTTTGGTTCACCAACATCAGTTAATAAAATAGAATACAAAGAGGGAGAATCTTTTTGGAGGTCTACTTATCCTTGAAGATCGTCTAACATTCACTAGAGTTTGTGGCATTTGTTGTTGTTGTTGTTGCGGAGCATGAGGAACCACTAGAACATTATTATTTGTAATATCATCCAACACTACATAATCATTTTCTTTCTTCTCATGCTACTGCAATTGATCTTTGTACAACATTTTCTCATTGAATATGGCATCCCTGCTTCTCACAATTTTTTTATTTTCAAAATCCCAAAGCCTATAACCAAATTCATCAATACCATATCCAACAAATATACATTTTTTTGATTTTGCATCAAGCTTGGTTCTATTTTCAAAATCTACATGTGCAAATGCTTCACAACTGAAGGTTTTGAGAAAAGAATAACTCACCTTCTTACTTGTCCATGCTTCTTCTGGAATACCACAACCCAAAGGATTTGAGGGACCTCTATTAATTAACTAAACAACAATGTTTACAACCTTTGCCCACATGTTTAAAGGCAGCCTAGCATGCAATCTCATAGTCTGTACACACTCTATTATTGTTCTATTCATGCGCTCAACCACTCCATTTTCCTATGGAGTCCTTGGAACCGTTTTCTACCTACAAATACCATTAGAGGAACAATAATCTTCAAACTCTTTACTGCAATGCTCACCACCATTATCAGATTTGAGACATTTTAACTTTTTACCTGTCTCATTCTCAACCAAGCTTCTCCATTTTTTTAAAGTTCCTAATACATCAAATTTTTGCCTAAGGAAATAAATCCATATTTTCCTAGTTGCATCATCAATGAATGTAACATAATATTGAGAGCCACCGAGAGAAGATACATGAGTTGGTCCCCATATGTCCATATGCACAAGCTCAAATTTTTCATCTTCCTTTTGTTTCCCATATTTGAGAAAACTAACTCTCTTTTGTTTTCCATACACACAACTTTCACAGAAATGCATATTAACACATTTTAGACCTGGTAAAACATTCTTTGAATGAAGTACTTTCATACCTTTTGCACTCATATGCCCAAGTCTATTATGCCATAGTGTTGATTCATTATCCACAACAACTATCTGATTTTTTGCCTTCTGAATTGATTTTTATCTGCAATAGTTAAAGTAGAAGGAACAGTATGACATGTACAAAGATATAAGGTGCCTACTTTCACACCTTTTGCTACCACTAAAGCACCTTTTGTAACCTTCCAATTTTTACCACTAAATGTAACAACACAACCTTCATCATCTAGTTGCCCTACTGAAATTAAATTTCTTCTTAACTTTGGAACGTGCCTTACCTCATGTAGTAGCCAATGATTCCCAGTCTGCAACTTAATCTTGATTCTTCCCTTTCCAACAATCTGATAGGGTTCGTTATCTCCCAAATAAACCAGCCCAAAATCCCCTTGGACATAATCAAGAAAATAATTTCTATGGGGCGTAGCATGAAATGAAGCACCTCCAAGAATCACCAATATTGTCATGGGAAAGAAGCAAAGCATCCTCATTAGATTTATTACTTACCACATTTGCCTCTTTATTTCCTTTTTTTTTGTCTCCTCCTTTATTTTTCCGAGACCAACAATCTTTCTTTAAATGACCTGTCTTACCACAGTACCAACAATTCCTCTTGTCTCTAGATTGGGACCTTCTGTCCCTTGATTTTCCCTGTGAATTCCCACAATTTGCAGAATTGTTTCCTCTCTCCTTTCTTCTGCCCCTACTTTCTGCATTCAAAACACTACCTGATGTGGATGTTCCACCTGAGCTTTTCCTACGAATTTCCTCACTCAAACTAACACCAACAACATCATCAAATTTCAATGTATTTGAACCACAAACAGAATTGCTAACAGCCATTACCAAGCTATTCCAGCTTTCAGGCAAAGAACACAGAACCAAAAGAGCCCTAACTTCTTTATCAAAGTTTACGTTTACATAAGTTAATTGACAGGTAACCGTATTAAACTCATTTAAATGATCAGCAACTGACCCACCTTCTACCATTTTCATATTAAATAAACGCTTCATAAGAAATACCTTATTCGAAGCAGAAGGTTTTTCATATAACTTTGCTAGGGTTTCCATCAACTCTTGAGTTGTCTTTGCTTTTGTAATATTGAATGCCACCGATTGTGCCAGGCATAAACGAATGTTGCCAAGTGCCTTTCTGTCCAAAATATCCCAATCCTCATCAATTATTGCTAAGGGTTTCTTGGTTTTCCCTTCAAATGGCCGCCATAAATCCTTCTGATAGAGGTAGTCCTCCATCTACATCTGCCATAACTGATAGTTTTGCCTCTTGCACTTTTCAACCTTCAACTTACCCTCGTCTGCCATTGCTCCCACTCAACCGTGAGACCTTCCTGCAGAGGATAACTGAAAACAACCCGCTCTGATACCACTTGTTAGAGTTAGAAGGCATCTATCTAAAAGTTAAATGCATATTTTATCAATAAACTAAGAAATAAAAACACAAAAAAATTATAACACAAAGAATTTAACGTGGTTCACCCAATATGAGCTACATCCACCAAACCGCAACCATCCAATGATTTTATTATCCAATGTAAATCATATTACAATATCGCGAATAATGTCACGCTACAACTCCCCATCCCAACCACTTATAACAAGCTTTTAGAAGCTTCCAGAAATTAGGGTTTACAAAGTTGGTTTTTTTCTTTTTTTGATGACAAAACGAAAAAAGGTGAAAAAAAAAATCTCGGGGAATACATGAAGAGTGTATAATACTAAAGATTGTACAGTATAGCATGATCAGTCGCCACATACCAACAGTTCCCTCTTGTAGATAAACCTGGGAATTGTCTCATCACGGTTGCAACATACACCAGGTACGAAGTCATATAAAACTTCAAGGTGGTTGGCACATTTATCAGTTGTTCATGGATTGCATCATTGATTTGTCTACCCCAATCAATATGAACCTTCTATCTTCTTATGATCCGAATGTACTCGTACATCCAATCCTGAAAATAAGACGTTTCAGGTAATCCCTTAACTCTGCTCAAGAGTGTTATCATGTCTCTGACATCTTCCATGAAGTCACTTCACAGAAGTCCCTTCGGCCATCTTGAAGTCCCTTCGGCCATCTTGAGATAGTATGCCTAGGTTCTTTCAACCATTGGCTATTGATCAAGTATTTAGCCTTGTTTGGGTTTGAATCATAGACTTCCTGCGCTTGTTGCATTGAAATATCGGTATATTTTTCCATCTGGAGGACTCTGAAAACAATATCAACGAAATTTGGGTCCAATCTCAATATCTCTTGCCCAGAAGAGTCAATCACGCTTTTGCTTTCCCGGATGTAGTGAGATGCAACTTCGAGGACGAATTTTGTATGGTGTGCAAAAGTAGGGAAAGTAGACACAAGGTGTAGATTATTGTGCACAATAGCTCTCAAAGAGTCTTCAAGAGGGTTTTGCTCAATTCTCTTTACGAAATTAGCGAGGTCTTGATGACCAATCTCGGTGTCTTTTATCTCATCCACTTTTGAAATTACTACTATCGGCGGATAAACACCTTGGTATTTGTATTTCATTTTGCCTTCAGCCTTTGAAGACGATGTAGGCTTCTTAGCTGTCATCTGAAAGCAACTGGATCAAGAGAGCAATCTTCGAGGATCCCTTGACGAGATCTGAAAAGAAACTGTAGATTTAGGATCAACAAACGTTAGTCGGAAAAGCAACATTGGGATGCATGAAGCAAGCAACAATGTTTGAGCAAGCGTGATATGAGTGACAAGAAACGGAAAACGATGTAAAAGCGGAGAAACGGGCCTCGAAATGAAGAAAGAGCAAGTCTGGAGAGTCTTAGCGAAAAACTGCAAAAAGTGTAATTAGGAGAAATGGCCTCAAGTGCAAAAGCGCTGATTTTCAGTGCCCTTCCACTCAAAGTGTGAGGTTGATAAAAAATGTGTCAGGGTGCTGAAAATCAGCGCCTCGACACTTTTGCTTCAACTTAAAATTTGAGGAAGTGTTGAGGCGAATATTTTCAATGCCAATGCACTTAGGGAAAAAGAACTTTGAGTGTAGGAGCATCAAATGTAATGGTGTTCGACTTTTCCGCCATGATACTTGTATGCCTCTTTGAAAAACGATGAAACCTCTTCAAAACTGAATTGGTATTCAAAATTCAACCATTTTGAGAGATACACGTGGAAGTATGAAAGAGATACAAAGAAAAATGGAGGACAAAGATTTGAAACCAAAAAGTGTTCAGAACAAGAGAGAGAAAGAAACCCTCACGCGACAATGAGGATAGGAGAGAGATGTTCGAGTGATGGCATAAATGCGTTTGAGGAAGAAGAGAACAAGTAATGGCAAAACAAAAGAATGAAACAATGCACAAGGAAGATTCACTTCTTTGAAATACGTTTAAGAAATATGCCGGCCAATTTTTTCATTTTGTTATACCGCTAAATTCATCCATTAGCATTAGTGCAAACATAAACCAGCTGAATGTAACCCTCTCCCTTGATCAACCCAGATCCCAATGCGGGCAAGGTTGAGAGCATACACGAAAGGGGATCGTTAGCAAAATAAGAGCTTGCTGAAGTAATAGAAAGAAGAGCAATCACTCAACCACTTATTCAGCGAGAGGACTGAAATGAAGTACAATGCTAAAAGTAAAATGCAACTCGACCACTTATTCAGCGGGAGCAGGTTGACGGCTCAGCCGATCAGCAACATGAGATAATGCAATTACACAAAGTAATAGGCGGCAAGCTAGCCTCTTCCACTTTTCAGCGGGTGATACAAAGAATTGAAACTAACTAAGACTGAAACATGCTAGTCTCTTCCACAGTCGTGGGAATTACACGAATCATATCAGAGTAGGAGAAATGCTGACAGTACTACTGTTCAGCTTACAATATGTTATAGAGCCTGCCAAGCACACATGATTAGAAACCGGTCAATGCTGCGATAATGGTAAATGACTCTTCTCTACTCTACTAGACTTCTTGGACTCTTAAGGAGAACTCCAATGAAACTAATATGACTGATCAGCTGACTGAAATAACACAGAACAGCAACCTGTTCCTCACTAAAACGCTCATGAAATACTCAAATCTTCACCAAAAGTCATGGGGACAAATGCTAAAGACTCCTAGAGGTATGGTGCCCACATCCCAATGGAGAAACTAATGCAAACAAGCCTAAATATTTTATGCACGAATTCTAATGCAACTCAGGAAAGTACGGCCCTCAAGGAAGTACGATTTTGCAATATAAAATCCAACTCTTCATTAAAAAATCTGAAACTCAACACAAAGGGTCGCCCCTAGGAAGGAAACACATTGAGTCAATACCCACAACAATATGATTTTTATTCCCAAACTTATGAGTAAAAACATGAATCAGCTATGACAGAACAGCAACTACAAAAATTGACTTAAATGATAGAAAACCAACTAAAATGCAAAATAGCTCAACTAAAATCAACTTCTCAACTAGTTGCTATCTTTCAAGCAAGAAGCTAAGCCAGCTAGGAGGTATGCATCCCTCGAAGCAAGTCTGACACCATTCCGGCAGCATAACAATACTATAAAACATAAGATGATGAATGAAGACCCCACACTCCCTTTTTATAATTTTTCCAAGCCTCTCTAGAACCTTCTAGAAGATGTGCCCCACTTCAAGGAGTTGACCCTAATTTGATGTTTGACTCAACCTTCAAGTGGCATCCCATTCTCCAAGGCAAAAATTCGCACTTTTTCAATAATTAAAACCTCCTCCCTTTTGGCGTCCACTTTCCCCAAGTTGACTTTAATAAAAAATGACAAATATTTCACTTAACTCTTGATGGGGCGCCCACCCATAAAATCCCCCTTTTAAAAAAAACTTAAGTCATGATGCTAGACCAAGGGAGTCATAATTAAAATAAAACATTATTTTAATTAAAACAACTTATCTCTCTAGAAACTGCATCTAAGCGCTGATTTCGATTATGCCAACTGAACCATTTGATGAGGGAAGCCAAATGCACTGAAGCCAATAGGACCACTGCCAGAAATAGAATTTACTAAAAATAGTAAATCCAAGAAGTAACTCGGATCATCATGCAAGTTATACCATCACGAAGCTCTCTGAAAACCCAAAAAGGCGCTGCCAACCAAACACCAAGATTCTAAAAGCATACTCCAACCAAAGCTGAAACATCCTCCTAGAAGATAGGGAACCCTAATCACTGCTTCCGAGTAGTCTACAGGTCACCAGGATAGACTAACAACCAACTGCCAAGTCATGGCTGAGAAGGGGACATTACAATTTAGCTTATAAACAAAAATGAAAATGAGTCCTTCGAAGTTGTTCACTCTCTACAAATAAAAACAAATGAGAAAGAAAAAGACATGGCGAAAAGAAGAAAAGACGTACCTGGAAGGAGAACAAAAACTAAGTCGAATGCCTGAAGAGAAATCTTCAAAATATGTTTTTGCTTGAAGAATGACGATGCCCAGCACGTTGGGAGTGAAAGAATGAAGCAAAATCGACTTAAAATCACTTTTAAGTCATTCACAAGTGAGATAGACAAATTGAAGTTGCGCAACTAGTTAAGGATTTTACGCCATTCACAAGTGAGATAGACAAACTGAATTTGCGCAACTAGTTAAGGCATATTAAGTGGTGAAAACTGGAAAACATGCAATAGGTCAAAAAATCACTATCCATGCCTTTAAACGGCTAAGTATAAAACTTGGTGTAAGGGCGCTAAAAATCAGCGCCTTTGCACCAAGTCAACTTTTCACTTAAGTGCAATGGCACTAAAAATGCCCGCCATTGCACTTTTTACACTTAGTCAAATTTCTCAAAAAATGCTATAGTGCTTTTTTTCGAAGCTTCTACACTTCTCACTATTTCGCAAAGTATGAACAATGAGCATTCGCGAAGATACTCGTTTCAAAGGTCTTTGCGAGACAAACGCAGAGGGATGCTCAAATGGATTGTCTGAGACTTCGGAACACACTTCGAGGTTGTTTGAAAATTGCCTCATTTTGCGTGCTTGAACATCATGAACCTAGGAAACAGACGAGTTTCGTAGGGGGGTTATCCATGGAACGAGCGCTACTAGATTCCATGATAACATGTTTGAATGATAAACTTGGATAAATGAAAAACAAGCATCTTTTCTCTCCTTATGCTTTTTCCAAAAGCCATGCCCAAGGTTAGGGTTTGCTTTTTGACAAATAAAATATTAATATCTCCTCTCTTGAAAACCCGCACCAACTTGCTATGGCATATTAATTTAATATTTTATCTTTTGTCTTCAAGCACCCCCTTTCACTTAAATAATAATAAAGTGACTTAAAGATATTCTTTTAATAAAGTCACTTTATTACTTTATAATATTAAATCACTAGGTCACTTTAATAATAGAATATCATTAAAGAAATGTGACCTAATAACTCAATAACTCCTGGCGAAAGTCTAGCAATGATCACCTGACAGTGTTGTGTCACCAATACCAACTGCAAGTGTGTCATCACTAACCCTAATATTACTTACTATAAATAGTAAGTTGCAAATAACACGTCTTGGATCCCCTCAAAAAGGCCTCCTAAACATCCTGTTAGTCTACGAGAACCGTAGTAATAGGCTAACCCTGTCTCCTCGAACCACTGGCTAGAAAGGGGACATTATAACCAATGATATTTTGATTTTCGATAGGACCAAAGAAGAACATTTGCGACACCTTAGGCAAGTATTTCAAAGATTGAGAGAAGAGAAGTTGTTGGTAAACATAAAGAAATGTAGTTTCATGAGAACAAAATTAGTATAGTTAGGTTTTGTCATTTTTGCAAAAGAATTAAAAATGGACTTGGAGCAAGTAAGAACAATTGTTGAATGGCCTACATCGTCAAACATTAGAGAGGTAAGATCTTTCCATGGGCTAGCAAGTTTCTATAGGAAATTCATCAAGAATTTAAGTGCCATTTGCACACTGCTGAAAAAAACAATGAGAGATTGAAAGGAGTTCAAGTGCATGTTAGGAGTACAAAAGAGTTTTGAACTATTGAAGAAAAAAATAACAAAGCAACCAATTTTAGCACTACCGTATTTTGACAAAGTATTTCAAGTTGATAGTGATGCTAGTGGAAGTGCGATAAGAGCAATGTTGAGTCAAGAAGGGAGACCAATAGCCTACTTTAAAGAAGAGTTCAATGATGCAAGGAGGAGATACTCGATCTATGATCAGAAATTTTATGCCATAAAACAAGCCTTGAAAAAGTGAAGACATTACTTGTTTCCAAAGGAATTTGTGTTGTAAACAAACCATCAACCACTATAGTATTTTGTTGGTTGAAAATTTTGTAAGAGTGTACAAAATTGTGGTTTCAGCCACAGTACGTGAAATAAACTCTCCTATTTTCAAAGGGAAGGCTCCCCCTTCGCTTTCTATTTTATCAATTCAAAAATTAATTCTAGCTACAAATCTATTCTAAACCTGAGTGAAACTCTTGTCTTGTTTTCTTTTTTCAGAAAAGACAATTATCCTTTTCTCTTATTTCAGAAAAGAATCACAATTGAAAGCATATATGATTAATGAAGTAAAGAAAGAAGCAAAGTTTCCATGAAGGCACAAAGTCCTTTGTTGCTCCTTCGGGATGGGAAAGCAATCTCCAAGCACAAAGTCTTAAGAATTAGAAATCCAATCTACCTTTTCAAAATAATACTATGAGGCAACATATAACAGCACAAAGTCTGTAAATACAATGTACTTGTGAGTCACAATTCCTAACTCTAAACCAATTTAATTTAACCCTTCAAACTTGAAGCACAAAGACTGCAAGAAATCAGACTAAAGTCTTTTCACAATAACTCCACAACCTCTCAAGAAGAATTCAGAAAATTACATTACCATGATATAAGACCACAGTAATGAAATGCAACAAGATTCAACACAAAGTCTGAAATCTTTTTGCCTTCTTTATACCACTTGAAAATTAAGTTCACACACACAAAGCTCAAAGTCTCTTTGCTGTAAATTTTTGCAGAGTTTTCTCTATTGCCCAAAAGATAAAGATTACAAGGGACCTCCTCAAGTATTTATAAGAGAGAGGCCTTGAGAAAAAGGTGGGAGGATCTCAACCAACTTCAGAAAAACTCTCAACCTCTAAATAATTGACTTATTCAAAATTACAATCCAAATTGCGATTTTGTCTTGTAAGATTTTACATATAATCACAAATTTCAGAACTGCAAGAAAAGAATACTTGCGATTGCAACATTTGTTTTTACATATATTTTGTCGAAAGTAAAAAACATAAAACAACCTAATGTTTTCATTATGTCCCGTTCCTAGCTTTGAAAGATAGAAACTTGTTGATAATTCCCTGCAACTCATCAGGATCGGGACCAAGTGTATTTCTAGCGATGGCAACGGTCTTGATAATAACATCATAGTACCTGACTGTCGCCTCTCTATGTTCTTTGAAAGCAGCTTGCATCTTGTTAAAAACCAACTGATGATTGACAAATTTATGAATAGCATCCATAGAAAACTGATCTGAATCTAGCTCTTGGTGAAGAGTCGCAGTAATCTAAGAAACAACATCACTGGCTGCAAGCAATTCCCCTTCATGACTTAAAACTTTGCAAGGGATTTTCTCAAAATCTGAAAGCATGTCATGTTCAACTTCAGCACTCATCTCAAGGGTAGCCTGGACATCTTTGATAAGATCTTGAATAACTAATGACTTGTTTGTCATAAGTTCCTCAAACTCTATGTATTTTTCCCTTTTTGAAATCACTGAGTTGCTACATAGAATTTCCAGCTTCACTTGATCTATCTCATGCCAAATTTTTAAGTCTTTCACAAAAGAATGTAGACTTTGCTGAAAGGCTTCTAGAGTTTGATTCATTTTGAATCTTGTTGCTTTGACAGTATTTAAATTCTTCAATGCCTTTTAAACCACTAGTATCCCTTGATCAATTAGTTGGGTTGTCCAAGAATCAACTGCTTTAGCTTTTTGCGCAATTCTTTCTAATTGCCTAACAGATTCCTTAGGAGCAAACAAAGATGGTGAACCAACTATTTCTGATGACCCAGTAATCCTTTCAATAACTGAAAAAAGTTGTTCATTTTCCTCTTTGAGCTTCTCCTTTTTGGCTAGAAATTCATTGTAGTTTTGTGCCAAAATTGTCACTGAACTCTAGGCATCTTGCATCATATTAGCATGAGTCTGCTTGTCTAATTCCACCCTAGTGAATCTGTAATCAGACACTTGCATCTCTTCATGTGGTTTCTCAACACGAGGTTCTGCTATCTCAGCATATTTCATTTTATTGTTGTCAATAAACACTTATGAGAATATTTTTACTTTCTTTGCAACCATTGGTTTGGATTTCTTCAATTTCTGGAAATCAAACACATCAGGAGAGACTGCTTGTTTCTTTCCCTTTGGAGCAACTGAGTTTAACCATGGAGGAAGATCCAAGTTTCTCACATCTGAAACAACAACTGCAGTATGCGTAGAAATCGACTCAGTTTGTGTCACGACTGAAATTCTAGGAGGTGCCTCAGTTTGTATAGCAGCCATAGTTTGCTCTGAAGACAAATTACGACTAGGATCAGCCATGAAACAATCAAAGCTTGCTGCTGATGTATCTATCTCTGGGAGAGTTATCTCAAATATTACCGGAAAAAGTGGATTTGTATCAAATACATTCTCCAAGTTGTCATGCAAGCTTCTCACAGGTGTATTCATTATTGATGTAGCTGAGGAGTGATGAATAGCTTCTGAAGGTGGGATGGGAGAAACGAATACTATGGAGAAAGAATCAACATCACTATCAAAGGGAGAAATAGGAGATATTGCTGAAATAGGTATAGGGGCTTCAACATGAGGAGACATTTCACTTAGAATAGTAGAGGTTTCAAGAACCTCCTCTTCTTGTTGTTCCAAAACTTGAATTTGCGTTTCCTTAACTTCTTTCCCCTTCAGTGTTTCCTTTTCCAACGGTTCTTTTACAGCCCGACTTACTCTCAACTTAATTCTGGTACCTAAAGAAGAAGCTCCTTCTTTTGATTTGTCTCTAATCTCTGACTTCAATCCTTTGGGCCCAGCTGAATCATTCTCAGCTCCGATTCTGATTTTTATAGTCTTAACACCTATGCTTTTGAACCAAGTGTTGGTATTTGCTAAGACTGACTGAAATCTATCAAAAATAGAGGTAGATTCCTTTTGAGACCACTGGATTGCAGGAATGGGAGCGTTAGCCACCTCTTGTTCTTCATATTCGGGATCAAAAACCTGCCCATCATCAATTATTCCTTCTAGAATTAAGGTTAGATTGAGATCAACAACTTGTTCCACTGTGAGCCTGCAGTAATCCATTCTATAGATATCTTTTTCTATTTGAAGGTTTGCCCAAATGTTTTCAATACGGTGCACATGAGTGAAGGCTCTTTTAATTTTATCTTTCACTCTTCTGTACTCAAATTCCATTCTGGCCTGGAATTTCTTTAACTTTACTTCTTGAAGTTCAGCCTCCATTGCTTTTGCTCTTGAGGAAGTTGTCAAAGAGTACCTCCCAATTATCAATGGATTATGTGATGAGATACTGACTCCAGTCTTATGTTGGGTACCTTGACAAGCATGCACTGTCATCAACTGCCTTCCCAACTCCATCAAAATAATCTTATCTGTCGGATACCTTGGAAGCATATAAGGTTGATCTTCAAAACAGCCAACTCTCATATAAGTGAAGGTAGGGAACTGAAGAAATAGGCAACCATACTCATTTACTTTCCTCCAAGCAGCCTCAGATACCCTATTGTTTTCCAATGCTTTGTCAAATAAACACATGAGATAACCAAAGAAAGTGTCTTGAACTCTTCTATAATGCACCCAACTTTGTCTTAAAGTCAGTTGATCATAATACTCCCATACAAGAACCAATGATTTGTCACCTTTAGTAGAAAGGCCTAGAAATTGCCTCAATGAAGCTGCTATATAAACTAGATATGAGTTCATGTAGAAGGTGAGTGTGGTAGGAACTTGTGCAAGCTGTTCACACAAACTGTCACTGATTATTTCACCCCAAAAGATTGGGTACTGTACTTTTCCCATAACCACGATGAATTTATACATCCAGCTTTCAAACATATTGGAAACTTTTAACCCCAGTATTTTGCTCAGGAGAGTGATCATATCATTAATTTTTTCTTTAAAATCAGACCGATACAATTTGGGTATCCAGGTTACACAAGGTCGTCATTTGAGAAGCCACCTGTGATTGATATGTTTGATACAATCATTTTTTTTCTGCTCGTAATGATTATGAGCACTCTTCACTGTGATTTCTGAATATGTAGGACCATCAGGAACTCTGAAGATTTTGTTGATAGTTTCAGGATCAAATCTAATAACCACGTTGCCATCATCGTCCTTGATGGTTCTAGATTCACTGTCAAAGTGGGATGCACATGCAAGAACGAATTCCGGCTCAAGGGCAGCAACAAGAAAAGTAGACACCAGGTGAATATGACTTCTCAATAACAACTGCATATCATGGGAAGTCGATTTCTCTGCCTTTTTGAGAAACTCGGACATATCAACATGCCCAATTTCTGTGTCCTTGATCTCATCTATGTTTGAGAGCACATGAGATGGAGAAATCTCATTCTGATACTTATCAAACTTATATTTCATCTTCTTGTTCGTTGGAGAAGTCGGTTCGTCTGTCATTGAGCAAGAATCTGCAAGGCTGCGGTGAAAACCCCATAAGGTTAGAACATCATTAGCATCAACGTGTGAAGACATGGTAGCTATTAACAACAAGACTCGAACCCTAGGGCAATGAAACTGCTCTCTGAATGATGATGGAGAACGAATGGTAAAGACCAATTTGGATCTTCATGGGGTGATTGCGATTGAAAACAATGTTTTGTCTTTTTGGAACAGCAAGTCAAAAATATTTTCTAACTTGAATTTGAAGTCAAGTCAAAAAGTTCAACTTTTGGGCTTTTTGGAGCATTTCGGGTTTTTGAGTGTTTTCTGCAACTTTATAAAGTGCAATCGGGATTTTTTGAACACTTAACAATTTTATTTTTTGCAACTTCTACAATTGCAATTTTCATGACAAACCTCGACTTGCTATTTGATACCAAAAACCCGAATTTGACCCAAGGCATATTTTTGCGGAAAATGGTAATGAAGATTTGAGGAAAATGAATGTGAATAAATGGGGTGAATAAAATGGTGTGAGGCAAACTTGGCGAAGGAAAACGGAAATGAGAAACGACAAATGGAAATGGTGAAGGATAAAAAAAACGAGTTTGTGAAGAAACGCATTTTCAGCATGAGGAAATACGCTTAAGGTGTTTTTGGATATCACTTTGCACAATAAGTTTGCAGATAATGAGACTTGACTCTTATTCAATTGAAAAAGACGTTTTGTAAAAACGTGTTTCTATGAAGTGTTACTCCACACTTCTTTTGAAAGACGCCTTTTGGAGAAACCCAGATTTCCTTATAGATAGAGACGTTTTTAATGAAAGACCTCATTTGCAAAAGCGCGTTTTCAGGTAACAAGATATCCTAAAGATTTTAAGCATGAAGAACATGGGCATAAAACACGGTTTTAGCTGATAACCCTCATTTAAAGACCTTATAAGAGACAAAAATGATAAAGATTGGATTCCATAGAAGGGAGGTGCTTAAACAAAATCACGATTTTGTTTGGAGAAACACGTTTTATGAAAAACGTGAAGAACATACTCAGCAAAACGCGTTTTCATGAAGTAAAATGACTAAACACAAAACATTTTCCTTATGTCATTCAGGTTTGACAGATTATGCAAGTACGTTTTGGCTAAGAAGAGACGCTCTGCAAAAACGAAAACTCTAAAATGGCTTTTAAAAAGACTCAACACAGCAAAATGAAAAAGCGTCTTCACCTTTCAGTACGCGATTTGCAAAGACAAGAAAACAATAAAAGATAAGGAAAAAGAAACCATACTTGAAAAATGAAGCTGAAGCACAAAAAAAAAAACCCCTATAAAATTCGCATTCTCCTTATCAAAATAAGAGACTAAATATTCAGGTTGAGGACGCGATTCTAGTTGTAGAATTTATGAAAGCTACTTAGAAAGAGGTATACAATAGAAATTGAACACAAACTCCTCTTCAAATCTAGGCGAACTCTTCAAATCGGGTTTCAAGAGCCAAGCAACAACAAAAACAACCAAAATTGGGTTTTCTAGCTCACTCAGCAACTTTTTTCACAACTCATGAGCAAAATAGGAACTTTTTTACACTTCAACTATTTTATTTTTGTCAAATAGATAAAATCGGACCTTTTAGCTCTTATAACAATTTTCATTTTAACAAAATAGGGGTTTTTGGTCACTTTAAGCAATTTCGGACCTTTTCACTCTTTTGACAATTTCACTTGAACAAAAATCGGAACTTTTCATGACTCTAACAATTTCGGGTTTTTTGACGACTTTAGCAATTTTGCTTTTAGCAAAATAGGAACTTTTCAGCAAAAATCGGACCTTTTGAAGACTTAAGCAATTTTGCTTTTAGGCTTGAAATTCCCTATTCTGCTGAGCTGCCTAAAAAACCCGAATTTGACCAAAAAAACAAGAAAAATGACTCAAAATTTTACGACGACAAAAAGGGGAGCTGATGAAAGGATGCCCAAGGGAATCATCAATTGAAATCTAAAGTTTTCCGACCTCAACACCTCGTAAAACGTGCTTTAGAGAGAATAACTCCAAATTTTTGGTAGCTTGCTCCAATTTTTGCCATGTCAAAAATTGAGGACAACATATTTGAACAACAAAGGTAAGTTGAATCAAAGACAAATGCCTTGGGTAGAGTTCATGCAGAGTTACACATTTGTGTTAAAGCACAAGAGCAAAAAATAAAACAAAGTTGCAAATGCTTTAAGTAGGAGGTGGAATCTACTAACAAAAATGAGGATAGAAGTGATGGGATTTGAAGAGCTCAAACACATGTATGGAGATGACCTCAATTTTGTGGAATCCTAGAAACCAAGTAGGATTACAATTGTAAGGGACAGGAGTATGTAACAACCCGATCCTTTGGTAATTTTTTTATTTTATTTACATAAACGCGCTAACAAGTTATTGCAATATAATTTTTCTTTCCTTTATTGATAAAATATGAACAAGATATCATAACAGAATTACAATAAAGATTCCATGTCATTACAATAACTTCACAAATACAAATAACGGTAAAACGTAACTTATCTAACTTAGCTCCAATGAGCTTTAGAACAAATAGTAGTAAGAAGGTCCAGGAATCCGCCTTTCAAATTTGGTACTTCAATAGCCTTCAAAGGAGGAGAAACATCACTCAGGCGCTTTTTCGCCAACCACGGACTTATAATGCGGTCCCCTGGACATCTACCATTTGGTAGATGGCCCTCCCTTCAACAAAGAGATTAGTAGAGTAACCGATACTATTAACCAACTGAGCATAGTGGTGTGTCCTACATAAGTAGAATCTGTGCATCTGACAGATTCTCGATCTAGCATGTAATATGGGATCACAGTGAACTGACAGTGTAATCATCGCCCAATCTAAGAGGATGTAGGTACATTACACTACTTTCATCAAAGTGTTTCATACAGTATTTCTATTGAGGGCCAACTGTCACATACACTATTCAGGGTCAATTTGATTTAGGGCTATCTTACACTACGTGTAGGTCTTTGTCTACTAATGGGTAATCCGTACCTCAGACATCCTACATCATTTTGTACTACTAGAAATGAATCGGCATTATCAAGTAATTCACATATCCCCTCCTATACTGGAAATATTTATCCTAGGAGTCTTCAACTTACCTAAGTTAACCCAATAACTAAAGCTGAAGAATTTACTTGACTCTTGTCCTCATCTCAATCCTAGTATGTAGTAGCTAATGAAAACAATACTCTCCATATATGGAGATCATACAATTTAATGCAGAATACAACTTAGAAAGCAACCATTCACTTCTTATTTACCAACGAGACATCCTACATTCCAACATCATTAGTATAATTAAATGCTTATGTTGTGCCTTGTATATTGTTGAATTCATCAATCAAGTACTTTCTAATGGAATGAATCAGCATCGCAAGTACCTCTCCTATTCTCTCCTATACGGGAATGAATATTTCCTAGGAGTTTTAGCTAGCTTTCCTGAGTTAAACTAATAACTTAGCTGGCTATATTGTACTTGAATCAAGCTCTCATCACAATCCTAGTATAAATCTCTAAGGCAGCGTGTACTCTCCTTATACAGAGATCATACAAGTAAAGCAAATAATACTAAATGCATTGTCTACCTTTTAAGACAAATAAATACTCTTTTATACAATCATGCATCATCTATGACTTATTTACTTAATGCAACTTTTGGACAATCAATTGCAAACATCATACAGCAGTATAATAACTTCATTTGTCTAACATGACTTCACAAAGATTAAGTATGAAATGAGAATAGTTTAACCATGCCTGGATTAAGCTTTCCTCAAATGATGATGGTTTGCCCTTGCAATAATCCAGACTATAGAGTTCCTTTGTTCTCTCTCACAGAAAAATGGCTTCCCATAGCAAAATGCTCTCTCTCTCTCATAGAAAAATGGCTTCTCACAACAAAATGGCTTCTCACAGCAAAATGCTCTCTCACAAGTGTCTACACAGTTGGACAGCTTATGTCTAAGGCTTAGAAATGGACAATTCAGATTTCTAACAGCATAAATGACTAACTCAGGTTTGTGCATAAATTGCACTCCCAAAATTCAATGTACATTCTTGCAAATACACAACTAAATCTGTGATGAAAATACTACATAGTCTGATACAGAAATGAGTGATACTCAGATTGATAATCTGATAAAACAGAGTGACAACTTAACTAAGCTTGATTGCAACTGAATGCAACAGGATTAAATCTCAATGAGGCTCAATGAATAAACCACGAATGCTAAGAATCGAATGAGTGAATAACTTACAGCAAGTGAAGGCCTTTTATAGAGCCCCGAAATGCAACGCATTTCTTCACGGGGAGGCATAATAATTGACAACGCGCAGCCCAGAATTGTTCAAAGGTAACTTGGCAGATTCTCTGTAACGACCCCATCCTTGGGTAATTAAAAAATTTCTAACATTTCATTTCAAACATATAAATGTAACAAGTAAAAAAGACATTGCAATAAAATTCTTCCTTTCTTTATTGATATATACATGCAAGTTACAATATATATTTCCACATGAATTCCATTTTCATTGTCAATATAAAACAGAGTACAAAAATAAAACAATTACATACATAACTCGTAAGTTTTTGCACAAATAGTAGTAAGATGGTCCAGGTTCCCTTCCTTTCAAATCTTGGTGTATCTGTCGCCTGCTGTGTAGGAGAAATATCACTCAAGCGCTTTTCTGCCAACCACGGACTGTTAATGCGGTCCCCTGCACATCTATCATTCGATAGATGGCCCTCCCTTCGAACGAAGAGATTGGTAAAGTAACCGGCTGCGACAACCCAACTGAGCATAGTGTTGTGTCCTAAACATCTAGAACTTGCTATTTCACAAACCCGAACTAGCATGATGGATCACAATGAACTGACAGTGTACTCTCAACTATCTCACATCTAAATGGATGTCGTACCTTCCACTACTTTGGCCAAAGTATTCTCATTCAGTACTTCGAATGAAGGTCATCTATCATATACACTACTCAAGGCCGATTTGACTGAAGGCTATCTTACACTACGCATAGGTATCGTCCTTTACTTTTGGATAATCGTTTCTCCCAAACTAACCTACAACATTTTTCTAGGAGATTTACACATGATAGCTATATCATGTTTCAGATTACCTACCTTTAGACATTCTAATTCAATAGCTACATAAGGGAGGTATATCCTTCAAACAAACTACTTAATCAAGAAATGAAATGCAGTCAACAAGGGTCCCTCGGGTAACTCCTAACATGGAATTCTTTGTCCATGGAGTACATAGCTTTTCCTAGTTAACCTACTAACTTTAAAGCTTTAGACTACCTTGGTACTGGTTCCATCCTCGACCTAGTATTTAATAACTAGTTCCTTTTTTCCTCTATATAAGGAATCAAGCAGTACTCAAGTAAATACAATTCATCAAGTAAATTCTATTAAAAAGTATTCCAACATTTTCCTTTCATTTATTTGAACAAGCTATTCCTTTTCAATCAAGCTTTTCCCTATGAGATTAAGCTATTCCATTTCAACAAGCTTTTCCCTATGAAATTAAGCTATTCCATTTCAACAAGCTTTTCCCTATGAAATTACGTTATTTCATTTCTACAAGCTCTTCCTATGAAATTAAGCTATTCCATTTCAACAAGCTATCCTTTTAACATAATTTCTTCTAATATTTTCCTACTCTACTTCATATCACAAGCAAAGTAATGCAGAATTTAATCAAGCAGAACAATTAAAACAACAGTAGTAATTAAAGACATTTCCAATGCCTGTTTCCTTGTTGTAAATGATTCCAGTCAGCAGCTTCTTCTCTTCCTTCTTTAGTACCACTCTTCTCAATTCTGGTTTCTCTTACAGGTTCTGTATTTTATGCTTGCAGCATATAAAAACTAGTCTCTCAGCAATGGCGATGGGATATATGCAAATTGGCTCTCAAACAAATGCTATTACAGCAATGACAAAATATGGCTTTTCAAAGGGAATTCGGATTTAAGCAATAGCAGATAAGAAATTCGTGTACATGAAAATGAGAGAAACTCCTATATATATAGGTTTCGAATTCTCATGCTTACTACATTTTAGGCATGAGAATTCGACACCTTTCTCATTGAAAATGTCAACTTATGCAATGGCAGTAATCTAGCATGATACTCAACAAAAAGGAAGATGATTCGACCTAATTTATGAAGAATGCTTCCACTCTCACATGGTAAATTACGAATGACAGACACCTACAGGTGTTATTCCTCATAGGCGCCCAGAAATGGCGGATTTATCCCACGTAAGAAAACGTCAAAGGAGAAACATGCCCACCTGGCTTTCATTCTGTTGTACCCAACCAAAATTTTTGCTTCATTAAGGCATTTTGCTTAAAATAGTCTAAACCTTGTAAAAGTGGGGTCAAAACTCAGTTTTTGGGCAAATAAAGTATGGGCTTTTAGTCAGTGTGATGCTAGTAAGATACTGGCAAAATTTGAAAATTTTGAAAATTAGGGTTTCTGAAATCTCTTTTTAACTCGAAACCCTAAAAAAGTAGGAACTTGTCAGAATTGGCTGAAATTAATTTTGATTGGCTTATTTCACATCATGATCACAGTGGTGAAGTCAGTTTAAGGCTGGTGGGTAGTTATAAATTTTTCAGGAGAAAACTTAGGACCTCTGAAGTCATTAATGGCAGTTGGCCAGTACCAGGTGTTAATATCTAAGCCTGAAACTCAAAGAGGAACGCTCTACAAAGAAAGATGTTGAAAATTATGTTTTTTGACGGAGGAGATTTTCAGCGAGGTAAACACTGTAAAATTGGCTAAGTCTGGATTGAAAAAGCGCCACTCTCAGCTAGGGGCGCCCATCATTATGGAAGCTTTATTCAACTTTTTGTGAGATTCTCTACCAAGATGACTTCTCCAGTTTCCTGATAGCTTTGCAATAAGCCAACCAGCCAGTCCAACGGAGGAGTAAAATGCCTGAAAACGAAAATTCAATACAGAACGAGGGAAATGCAAAGTAGGTAAATTTGAAGAGAAAAAGCGCCCCTGGAGGCCAGGGGCGCCCATCTTTTTGAAGATTCAGATGAAGTCTTTTGATCAAGTGACACCTAGGAAGTTTGTTTCCATTTTTGGTCCAGCTCCACAACGCATCTATTAGCAGGTGAATCTAAGTTGCCGTGTTGCCATCATCAATGGTCAAATTTGAGGTTTCAGACTAGATCAGAGATTGTTCAGAAAGGACAAAAGTGTCCCTGGAGGCTAGGGGCACCCAAGGTTTTAAGGCCTTCAATGGAATTTATTTGATGATTTCAGATATTCGCCTCATTCGTGTCGGTTCCAGCTTTCCGTTGCCTATCTCAACCAAGTCAGAAGATGTCTTGGCAATCTGCAATTGGGAGTTTAGTAGTTCTTGGTCAGTTATGAAAATGGCTGACATTGGTTGGGCCTCCAGGGGCGCCCATGATTTAGGAAGGTTAGAAGATATTTTTCTATATATTTTGCTCAGAATTCAACCTACTTCGCGGTGAGCCAGTCAGCATGTTCTCAAACTTTGCCAAATGTCGGGAAACGTCAAGTGAAATATGGTCAAGTTATCAGTGAAAATAATGAAAATGCCTAAAAATATTCCAACACTGAGGTCAAAAGCGCCCTTGGAGGCCAGGGGCGCCCATCTTTTTGAAGCCTCAGATTTATGAATTTTGGATTATCACCTCAAGGAATCTTCTTGTCAGATTTGGTCCTGCTCTTCGATGGAACTGTCAGCCAGTTGATCTGATATGGCAGTCAATCGGAATCAGTGATCGAACGTGAGCTTCATTTAAGGTTTCTAGATTCAAATTTTCAAAAAAATGTCACAGTATGGAAGGACGCCTAAAAGTCAAAGGTTGACTTTTCAAATTCAAAAATAGAAGTGTGCATGAGGAGAGTTTTCAGTTTACAAAATTTAGATCTTCAGTTAAACTCTTTGCATGTCGACTTCTGTTTCACCTATTTTTGGTCATAACTGGCTAAAATTAGTTTGCATGTATCAGTTAACTGAATTTTTCAAAGTGGCGCCCTAATTAGGGTTTATGGTACATTCAGTTAACTGAGTTTGAAGCCCAATATAGGCCATGCATGGGTTTTTGAAGCATCAGTTGTACTTCAAGCGCCATTTCCAATGCTTAGCATGCATTTCACACGCCTTAGAAGATATTTTTCTATATATTTTGCTAATGGCGCCCATTATTCTTCATCAGAGTTGACAAGAAACATCTTTTCTTGAGCATAAAATTGATCTGCAGGTGCTACAGGTGTCAGATTTCAGTGTTCTTCGTAGCTACAGATTCAGATTGTTCAAAGAGAAGATTATTTCAGACTTCGTTTTCCATTTGCATGCAGGTTTCATCAATTCTACTTCAAGCATAGGCGAATTTTTACAAAAGAAAGAAAACAAACAAATAAAACTTCTATTCTTCTATCTTATTTTTTTCTATTCTTGTCTTAGGTATTCTTCGCATGTCAAAGAAAACGGCAGATTTTTCAGAAAAGCATCATCTGGGTTCGAGTATTTCAGCATCAACAACAATACCCATGTCTTAGATTATTTTGTGAAAATTGCCCCGCTGCCTCTTTTCTAGGGCACTGTGTTTTTTTTCCAGAATTATCTTTGCATGTGGGCCGAAATCATGTTTTTTCGCAAATCTGTTGATCTGGGTTGTTTTAGGATTCATTTCTACACAAAACCCATGTTCCAGATTTTCGCGAGAAAAATTGCCCCCAGTATCCCTAACAGCCAATTCAAATCTCGACCGAAAACCTTTTGCATGCAAGCCTAAATCCCATTTTTTAGCTATTCTAACATTCTAGGTTGCATTAGAATTTGATTCTGCACAAAACCCATATCTTAGAATTTGTCCGAAAAAATTCACTTCCCCTTGCTATTTTTAGCCTATCCTCGAACTTTTTCAGTTTTTACAAAGTTGTACAAACATACCCGACTTTACAGTCAAAAGTCTAGTTTTTCAGAATGCAGTATAATTCCATAGACTATAAGGCCAAACAAGTCTTTCTTCATAACTTTCTGAAAACTACTGATACCAACTTAAGTCATGTTTTTCCCATCGTCACTCTAAACTCATTGGAGGGTATCAGCAGTACTACAATTAAAAATCTTGAACGTTCAGGTATATTTGCAACGGCATCCATTCCTATCTCAGTCTTTGATCTCGAGTTCGTACTTGCTTGTGTCAAGCATTATGACTCATCTACCAGACAAATCAGATCGACAGATGGAAGGATTATTTGTAGCCTTAAGCCGAGGGATGTAGAAAAATGCTTTTCTATTCCTCCACATTCAGATCATTTCGCTGTATCCATTTCAGATTGTGACAGAATATGGGAGGAGGACAAGGATAGATCACAGAAGAAAGTGGCTCAACAGTGGTTGAAAATTCAGAAAACCAACATGCCAAGGAAGATTGCACGTGGGGATTTCAAGGACGAGATTGCTATTTTGATAACTTTCCTTAACCGGTTAGCAAGTTCTGAAGATGCAAGCGTTTTTCGAACATGGATGTTCTACCTCATCTCACGAGTTATTGATAAAAAGGAAACATTTGACTGGGCCATGTTTATCAGCGAGTGTCTTCACCAGCAGATTACAGAGTTCCTAAAGATTCACGAATTCCACATGGTGACTTTTCTGGTTTACTTAGTTGCATTTCAAGGCAGCTTTAAATTATTGAAGACCGATGGAGTTCTGGGTGTTCAGCGAGTATCGAATACTACCCTCAGTTGGAGTTTTCGAAAACTGAACAGGACTTTACAGCAGTGAATGATCGCTTTCTTATGAGAACGGTCAGAAATTTGGATAATGAGATGCATGTTAGGATTTCTACAGAGGCACAATCAGAAATGGAGAGTTGGGCAGATTGGTTTATCCAATTCCCTACTTTCACATATATTCGTGTATATGGATATACAGGAGAGCCTCTGACGCTACCGAGGTACCCATCGGATAAGGTTCTTTTCATGGAGTTCATGAGACAGGAACATGAGGTTCACACTTTTCTTCGCAATCGACATAAGCCAACTTTCACCTTTTTGTTTGAGTTAGGTATTTACAAATGCAAAACAGCTGCCGATTGCAAGTTAATGGCACACGAGTTAGAAAAACTTCAGCTTGAGTGTTTTCCTCAAAAGTGTGCCTATGATTCGTTGGGTCATTATTCAGCAAAGTTGGAGCGAAATGTTTCACATTCAGCAGCGCTTGAGGACATTTGGGTCAATTGTGAAGATGAATTTGAGGTGCGTCGTCGTCATTATTGCAGGCTTATTGTTCCACAGATTGCTGATTTCTTGTCAGAGGATGTGGAAGGTTTGTCTGATGATGATGGCAAGATACTTCTTCATTCATCAATTAAAGACCAAGTTGCTCGCCAGCCACTTCGCCAACCTGATTGGTATGTCCCAGTGAATACTTCAGTGAAATACTTATCCAAGTCTGTTATCAAAACCACCATGTACTTCCTTGAGAGCAAGAGGAAGCGAAGGGTGATCCCAGTTACAGAGCCGCCAGCAGTGGTGGTTTCTTCTTTACCTTCTACTTCTAGGGCTAAACCTCGAGTCAAGGTTACTATGAAGCCGCCTGAAGGGGGTTAAGATGGGAATTAATTCAAAAGGAAAAAACATCACCAAAAGGAAACAGGTTGAGAAAAAGCCAGCACTTCCAGTTGAGAAAGAGACAACACTTCCAGTTGTAGAGACAATACTTTCAGAGCCAGTTATTTCATCGAAACTAGTGATTCAGGCTGAGGTCGGTTTGTCATCTCCAGGTTCACCTTTTTCACCACAGTCGTCTCCCATAAATGTTGATTTGGAACCTGAGTCTCCGATACATGAGACCTTCATACCAGTGGATCTGCCAGCAACTGATACAGTAGAAACAACTCTACCTCGAGAAGATAGTCCTTATTCATCTTGGCTCGAGAAGTCATTGGGAAGACAAAGGCGTATGCCTTCATATAATCTTGATTTATCTGAGTTTGGTGAGCCCTATCAAAACAGGTTGAATAAGAGGGCCAGAAAGCAGATTAACATTGAAAAGAACCTTGAGGCAAAGATCATCATAGAGGTTGCTACTCCTCCAGAAGGCAAATACTTGGATGAAGTTGATGTTGGTGATTTTACCTTCGTCAAAACTAATCTGGGGAAGAATACTCGACACACTGACGTGAATCTATTCAGGGTCGTCGCGAGTAATCTAGAGGAGCGCATCATGAAAGATGGTGAGGATAAGGCAGTTCTCAAGGCTGAGATCAGGCAACTTCGCAAGTACATCTCGGGTTTGCTTCATGGCAATGAGGGGCAAGCACCTTTACTCCCACAACTTCGAGAGACCGCCGCAGAACAGCAGAGGATTCAACACTTGGTTAATCGAGGAAAGTTGTTGGATACCTGGATTGAGGACTTTATTATTGTTGGTCGACACCTCCTCACAGAGCTATATCAGATGAGGGTTGACGCACATAGTCTTCGCCAGAGAAATCAAGAGCTCGAGATTTTCATAGCCGAGCATAAGCCGAAGGACCTGATTCTGATATCACAGCTTGCAGGAATCTATGACTCCATTGAAGCAAGATGGAGATCAAAAGAAGGTCTTCACTTGGAGAGAATTGTATCTTTGCAGGTTGGAGACATATGACAGGATTTCTGCTAAGATGAGCAGGTTTTAGGAAAAGGTTATTGTAGCTCTTCGTTTTATTAGCGAGTACATCACTCAGATCCCATGTCATTATCGGCATGAGGATGGGACATACGCCAAGTTAGAGGCGGTTCAAGCTGAATTCGAAGAGTTAGTTTGTGATAACCTATGTGGAGGGCCAAAGGCCTCTAAAATGGAGGAGTTTACAATGCTGACTATCAGTTTCAAAAAGGTAACCACAGAGGTTAGAGATAATCAGAGGGAGATCTGGGATGGAGACAAAGAGTTAGACAAACAGTTGATCATCGTGGACAGCGTCAGAGTGCTAGATGATGATACTATTGATAAATTCCTGGAGGAGATGATAAACTTGGAGTAGACTTTCAGTTAGACCATGTAGTTGTTTACAACGATGAGTCATCAAAAGTAGTTAACTCGAGGCTTCTTTCCAAGTTAACTTGCTATTGCACATTGCATGCATGTCTTTCTTGGAAACATCTACGTACACTTGGAGATTAGATTAGATCTTTCAGTTGACTGATGATAGCATTCCAGTTGACTTGCTTTCAATAAGGACGTGCATGTTGCACCTTGTCCATTTAGATTAGATGTTACAGTTAACTGATGATAGTTTGTCAGTTAACTGTATAGTTTTATTCAATTAGGGTTTAGGAATAAGATCTTGCATGCACTACAAGATCTAGTTGACTCAAGGTGATTTTAGGGTTGCCTACACCTTGAAGTCTATAAATAAAGAGCTTTAAGCTCATTTGTATTTTAACCTTTGCTTGATAGCATACATGTTGCGCCTACCTTGCCTGTAGTATTGCTATTATTGTATCTGTTCAAAGAGTAATTGCTGTTATAATAAATTGTTGCGCCTACCTTGCCTTCATATTATTGTCATGGTGTTTATTCAATTTTAGTTAAATGGGGTTGCTGGTTTGATCGTTATTGCATGTGTGTTGCATCTATACAATCTACTGTCCCAGTTGCTTACCTTTTGTTTTGTTTATTATAAGCCTATTCAGAAGAGCAAATAGTTGTGCCCACCTTGCCTTCATGTTGCAAAAGTGTACTCAAAGCTTATCGTTTGATGTGTGTTAAAGTAGACCCATTCAGCCAAGCAAATAGTTGCGCCTACCTTGCCTTCATGTTGTGAAGTTGTACCAAGTTTACCGTTTATTTGTTCGTTTTAATAAACTCCTTCCCAGGTTAGCAAATAGTTGCGCCTCCCTTGCCTTCATGTTGTGAACCCGCACCTGAAGTTTATCGTATAATACATTCCTGCTCCATTTCCTCATGCTTTGTTTCTTGAGGAAACTGGATAGATTTTAAAAGAAGTTAGCTTAGTTGTGGTTAGATAAGCTGCGAAACCAGAAAATACTTAGCTGCAACGTTCTAGGTTTTCTTAACCTTGTGCCTCTACCAGCTAAGAACAAAAAGATAGGACATTAGTTTAGTTTTCAATTTCATGCATTCCAGCACAACGAGGGAGCTTCCCCTCCTAATTTGAAGAGCACTCATTGCGTAGTGTGCATAGCTGTACGTACAAACTCACACTCCAGAGGTGTTAGTTCTTATCCCAACACATTCCGCCCTTCCACTCGCATTTCCAGAATGGAGACACCGCAGCTTGCGACCTGGTCTTTTGGCGTGAGTAGCTGCACTCGGTTTCCATTCATATTCACCATTTCGACCATTTCCACAGTTTGCGTATTTCCACAATGAAGGGAATTTGTGTTTTAAGCAAAGCCCAAGGTTTTAAAATGTATTTGATAAACCTTTTCAAAAGACTTATAATGTTTAAACAATTAAATTCTTCATGGCATTTTCAAACGAATTTTCCCAAAAGACTATAGAAGTCGAAATTATTTTCTTTCTCATGATAAATACACATTATTTGCCAAATGACTATACAAGTCAAATTTATTTATTTATTTTCCAAGGTAATATTTATTTAAAAACATAAATAAACTGTTATATCTATATTTTGCATTATATCAAATATATACTATTATAGTTTTATTTACCGTATTTAAATATATTTATATATATATATATATATATATCTCTATATTTAAATGTTTTAATATTTAAATATTACTTATAAATATATCTATATATTTATTCCAGGTAAAACTATAATAACGTTTATATTAAATATACATATAAACACATTCATATATTTACATTTAAATATATCCATACATATTTGTATTTAATTATCCAAATACGTGTATTACGGGCCAGTCACTGTACCCTTAAATCACCTGTTTGTACAAACATTTATATATACGTTTAACTGTAAATTCAAGGCATCAATATAAGGTTATAACAACATTATAGATAGTGTGCATATGTTTATAGGTGTGCCAGCCATGTATACGTATCCATATGTATGCCATGTCGAAACATGTGTATGGCATAATAATTGCCCATCATACATCTGTATCGACATGTCATACCTGTTGTTACGTACATATGAGTGGTACATATATACGCATATACATTCCGTCTATACCACACTTATCAGTTCACATTTCACATTCAAGGCTCATAGAACAGTATGTCAGTCAACAAGTAACACCACTCATAAAGCATAAAGAAGTAATCCAAAACTCCTAAGCCTAAGGATGACTTATTAAGACAACTCAATCTGACTCAGTTCCCAAAACCCTCAGTGAAGTGTGTGTATACTCAACTGATCAACTTTACCAGTTATCCGACCAAGCCCCTCTCCCGAGTGATGTCTCCCCTCCGCTTGGAGGACTAGTTCATGTTCCTGCATCCATAGACATACAATCTCGGCAATTACTTGTTCACAACATCAACAGTATACAAAACATCTTAAGTTAGAATATTCATAATTTAATTCTATGCATGCAACATAACATTAAAAGAAGTATCAATCAAATGAGAGAATCATTAAAATAGAGCACATCCATTTTGATAACAAAAACACGTTTTATTCATCTCAAAGATTCAAACATTACAATCAATTGCCCTATGCAATAGTAGCTATACAATCGGGGTGTAACATTCTCAAGCCCTTATTCATCCATTCAAGAAGTGATTCGACTTGATTAAGAGCCAGCAAAACAAGACTTAATCAACTAAGTAGCAGAAATCGCCACCTACAGGAACTCACCAATAATGGCCCAAACAAGAAAATGATTCATCCGTTTACCTCGCGGAGTGTCTATATCAATGTACTAATTATACAAGAAGTAAACGGAACTAATGTAACATACAGAACAGAACAATACAATATGATAGAACCATAAGATGTTTGTATTCATATGTAGTAAATATTAGCATGTACAATCACCAGTATATCAGTGCTATCAATCATGGAATCATAATCATAACAACCATAATAGTCCTCCTCCCGACTACAACACGAGTACAAATAACGTTCGGTGGTTGGTTGAGCAACCAACCATCATGACGTTCAATAACAGCCTACTATAACTAATCGGGACTTAATTACCCGAAAGTACATGCTAACAATTATTTCCACTAAGACTATAGTTTTAATGCACTATACTAACTTATTCATTATACTCTTGGCCGACTGATTACATTACGGCCGACTATATCATCCCCCCCCATAAGTAGTCGTCTTCCAAGCGACTAAAACTAGACAATACTCGCTCAAAATGGAATTAAGAAGAGCGAAGGAGAGAATGTGCCCCTGGGTGTACAGATGAAGAGGGAGTGGTGGTGGATTGTTGCTGGAGGCGCTCGAGCTTCTGATTGGCTGCCTTTTGTTGTTCCCAAGCCAGTTTTGCAATTTTGACTGCTTCGGCGAGTTTGGCTTGAGCAGCGGCCAACTCCTCTTTGGTGCTCGCCAAGTCCTTCTCCTTTTCTGCCAACTGTGTCGCCTTTTTTGCCAACTGTACATCTCTCTCTATCAACTGGTTATCCTTCCCAGCCAATTGTCTCTCCTTCTCTGCCAACTCCTCTTCCTTCACTACCAAGGCCTGTGCTTTCCCTGCGGTGACTTGAGCCAATTGCTCATGTGACTTACGGATTTACTCCGCCAACTCTGCACGACATTCGGCTATCTGCCCAAGGGCTTTGTCCCGCTCTACCTCTGTCACACTGATGAGGAGCGATTGCTGGCACAATTTCCAGTATGCGTCTCTGTAGCATCGCTCCATGCCATGGAGTGCAGCAAGGACCCTGCCATGTCTCCCTGATGCTGTCAGTCTCACTGGTTGCCATGTCGTTGTCATTTCCTCAATCTGTTCTTTTGTTGACACATTCGGCCAACCCCGTGCTATAAAACACTAGAAAAACTCCTTCTCACATCCCTTTTGCATGAACGCCAAAATGTGCTCTGCCTCCTGTGCTACTAGAGGGTCCAGTCCGGTGATGAGCTGCTAACTTACCTCACCGACCTCCTGCATGTGTCGACCCATTGCACTCAGCTCCTGTATTTGCCTCCCCATGGCACTCAATTCTCCTATGTACCTGTGCAATGTGCCAATCAGATCCTGATGGTCTACTAGTGTCATCCCTGTTCTCTGTACCGGCCCTGCTGATTCGTCTCCATTGGATGTTGCCTCCCCAGGTTGCCTTCGTCTCCGTCGTCTGGGTTGTTGTGGTGCAGTGGTGGCACGTCCCACTAAAGGGGTGATTTGTATCCGTGGTGTCTGAGAGGGTGCTATACCCACTTGACCGAATAAAGTGTCTTTTGGTACTAGGTCTGGCGCAGTGGCTACATGCTGATGTGCCCCTGTTCTGGTCAAGGGTGGTTGCTCACCTGGCAACTCGATGCTCTCTTGTATATTCATCGGCTGGTTGGCTAGCTGTGCACCCGACTCTCACTGAATGCTCCCCTTGGTGCTTGGCCGAGTCGCGTGTGTTGTCTCCTTCGTCGTGCCTGGCGAGTTTGGAGGAGTTCTTGCCTGTTCCCCCATCCCATCCAACCATGCATCCACTGCTCCGTCGGCTCCTTGAGTTTCCTCTTTATCAATAACTTCTGCTGGTGGGTGAATTATCGGGATGGCTTGTTGGGGTGTGTCAGCCACAAGTGCCTCCTCTACCTCCTGTAACCCCACTTCTCCTGCTACAGAGACTCCATCCATGCTCACGTCTTCGCCTTCGTCTGAGGACACCTCGATGGTTGCTTCTTTTGTGGTGTCGCCTTCCCCTGTTTCTTCCTCCTGTTCATCTTCTTCCTCTTCACTTGGCTAAGTCACTTGCCATCTCCTTTTTGCCAGAGGAGCCCCCTATTGTGCTTCCTCTCCAGTACCCTAGATGTCCAGATTGGCCCAGTAAAATACCGTCGGCCACCCCTCGTCGATATCCGCCAATGGCTAAAGTGTGCCCCAGTGACTAGCCGGTACTTGCCGATGGATTGCGTCGAGGAGCAATCCTATAGCGTGCTGCGTCATGTAGCATGCTTTATGCTGGAGGCTCATGAAATCTCTCATCCTTTCCGAAAGTCCACTTGCCCAGTTGTAGATTGCCAGCCGCCATTCTAGTCATTAGCCCGATCATCCATATGGCAATGTCTGACGCCCTGCTCGCCCCTGTAAGCTTGCTCTTGATGAGGTCCTATACACACTTCCACTCGTCATTGTCGAGGAAGTGTTTCCTCAGCCCTCTTTTCTTGCACCCCAAATGGTATCCTTCTCCTGCGTGAGGTTCGACCTGCAAACCCTGCTAACTAGAGCTTCTTGTTTTTGTCTTGACATCTTGCCTGGGGGTTTCGTTGGCGCCATTCCTCGAGAAGGGATTCCAATAACTCTCGTGAATTCAGGGGCGCCATACCATACTGACACTTCATAGCCCCTAAATTTAATTGTAGACCAGTGGCTATGCCTATCGTAGCCGACCACCAACTAGTGCATGTAGGGCTCAAAATCTCTGGTACTAAAGAATGGTACCTGTGTTGCTTTACCCACCTGGGCTTTTTCTAACGCCTGTTTGAGTATGTGTGTATCAAGCATTACAGCCCACCATGATCGGCATTCTCTACCAGTAAGATTTTCCCATGTAATTGTGTCTGGGGTGACCGCCTCATCACTGCCCTTAGCTATTACCGTGCTTCTTGCCACCTTTGGTCAAATACTACTCAACTTCCTGGCCTTGCTGGTACTTGCTGACATTCTTCTTCATCTGTGGTACCTGTTCTCCAAATAGCACCAATGCTCTTTGCTCTCGTTGCACTTGCCTGCCAGTTTTAAATTGTTCGCCAGGTGATGTAATTTGTCCTTTTTTATTGTATTTCTCGGTGGGATTGATAGTTGGCGCGGTTGCAGTCACGACCACCTATCGCCCCCTTCACAGCTGAACTATTCAACTTTATTATTTTTTTATTTTTTTCAACGAATTTGCTAACCTGGCACCTTCGTACGGCTTTTCGTTTAGTGTTGTGGACTATCTCCTCCTTCCATGCGGATTCGCCTTGATACAATCGTACAATGTTCTTTTTGCAACGTATGGGGTTCTCTTGGTTCAACCGTACGGCTAGTTGTTTCCACCGGACAAGTTTTAATCTTCTTCGTACAGATTTTGGCTGCACCGGTCGCTACCGTACGGATTCTGGTCTACGTTGTCTGAACTCAATTCTCCCTTGTCATAGGAACTCCTCCTGTTGGCGTACGGACTTTGGTGTGCGTCGTACGATCCTTCCTCTATCTTGCCACACGGGATCTATCTGTTGTTGGCGTACAGCCTCCCCTTGGCGTACGGACTTTCTCTATGGTTTGCGTACGGCCTCCTTGGTGTATGGACTTTCTTTGTTCTTTGCGTACGGCCCCTCCTTGTTGTACGGACTGTCTTTGTTGGCCGCATATGGATTCCTTTTGGTGAGTAGGTTCTTCCTGGCGTACTACTTCCTCCTGGCAATCGCGTACGGCTCTCCCCTAATACTTCTTCTGGCTGCGTACGGATGTCCACTGGTACTTCCTCTGGTTGCGTACTCTCCTGGCAACCCAGATGTGTACGGTGTTTTCCCTGCTCTGGTAATCCTCCTAGCGATTCCCTTGGTGACTTTTCACTCCGGTACTTCTCTTGGCAACTCGAATACCATTCTTCACAATGCGTACGGCCTCTCTTTTAAAGTTGTTGGCGGATAACCCTTGCTTTTTAGGGCGTACGGCTTGTTGGTTCTTTTTCACTCGTGTAGTTTTAATGACTTTGGCTATTTTTTTAATTTTCCATCGTTTCATCTCTCCTTTTACTACTTTTTTATTTTTTTTCTCCCCTTCATTAAATTCTGCTTTTTTACCTTTATTTTCTTTCTCTTTTAATTTTTTC
This sequence comes from Sequoiadendron giganteum, assembly GCA_007115665.2. Lineage (NCBI taxonomy): Eukaryota > Viridiplantae > Streptophyta > Pinopsida > Cupressales > Cupressaceae > Sequoiadendron > Sequoiadendron giganteum. The sequence goes on along the minus strand of CM021109.1, from coordinate 1,005,504 downwards.
TCTTTCTTCAGTCAATTCTCTTTTTTTCAATTTTTTGCTTTTTCTTATCATTTATTTTTCCTTCATCATTTTTTCTTTTCATGCCTCTTTTTTGGCCTCGTTCTCGAACCTTTAACTCGGAAGCATAGTACCATTTACAGGTATGTGGAGGTTTTTTGTAACATTCTTCTTCGCAACATGTGCCTATATATTGCACATCAAACCATTTATCAAGTAAAAGGGCGGGACCCATACCTTTATGACTGTCGTCGACATATCTTCCGTCGTATTGTTGATACCATGTGACATCTTCGCCTTCTACCGTGGGGAATCCGGCTGGGTTGGGTATTATTTTCCAGAGTCCTTTTTTGTTGCTATCTTTCTTACCCTTGGCACCTTCCTTCTTTCTCTTCTCATTAGCTGTAGTACTTCCTTGGTATATCCGTCCACATGTGATAGGAACTTGTCCTTTGTCATGATCACCGTTTTCAGGCAAGGGGACGTTTTTCGAAGTATTCTTCCCATTATTCGCCGTCCCAATCTTCTTTCTCTTCATCATTCTCTTCAAATTGGGGTTCTCTTGTCGCTTGTTCTTCCTTCTCCTTTTGTGCCTCTTCATCTATTTCTTTTGCCAGATACCCCATCTGTATGCCTTCGTATGGTGCGACATAGCTCCAGTGCCCACCCATTCATTTCCATAGTGCAGGTGTCCCGAACACTTCATTGGTTAGGTGTTTGTTTATTCATGGCACTGCAATTCCTTCCACTCTCTTTTCAACCAATCTCTCTTCCATTATTTGGCTCCTGCCTACCCAGATTTCTTCTCTTGCATATCCGGGCCTCCCAAACCCCAGTCTTGCTCTCTTGGTGCCTCTGTCTGCACAGGCCAATCTTCCTTGGTGGCGTATCCAAGCATATTGATGGCTATAATGTGTTCCTTCTCTTTTCTCTCTTGATATATCTTTAGCTTAGATCTGTTGATTGCACTCGGTAGGGGTGATCCATCCAAATTCTCAAGTTTTATAGACCCATTCTTATTTGCATCATTTTGGTTTAAGCTAACCTTAACGGGTGCATTGGCTATATTGTAAATGTTACTAAAAACAAAGAAAAAATTGAGAGAGAATATTTCAATGTATCAGTTTGTATGCCATGTCGACACATGCGTATGGCATAGTAATTGCCCAACATACGTCTATATCACCATGTCACACTTATTGACGCATACATATGAGCAATACATGTATACACATATACATCCTACCTATGTTCACATATCAGCTCACGTTTCACATCAAAGGTCACAGAACAGTAAGTCAGTTAACAAGTAGCACCACTCTCAAAGCACAAAGAAGTAATCCAAAACTCTTAAACCTAAAGATGACTTATCAAGATAACTCTATCTGACTCAGTTCCAAAAAACCCTTAGTGAAGTGTGTGTATGCTCAATTTGATTAACTTTACCGGTTACCCGACCAAGCCCCTCTTCCGAGTGATGTCTCCCCTCCACCTAGAGGAATAGTTCCTGTTCCTACATCCATAGACATACAATCTCGACAGTTACTTGTTCACAACATCAACAATATACAAAACATCTTAAGTTAGAATATTCATAATTCAATACTATGCATGCAACATTCATCAAGGATAACATCGATAGAAGAATCAATCTAATGAGGCAATCATTAAAATAGAACTCATTCATTTTGATAACAAAAACATGTTTTATTCATCTCCAAGATTCAAACATTACATTCAATTGCCCTATGCAATAGTAGCTATACAATTGGGGTGTAACAACTACTTTGTGGGGGGCATGATGTAAGTCGACATAAGGCCTTAGCGTAGTCGGCCTTAGCGTAGTCGGTCAGTTGACTATAATAATAAAACCATAGTTGTAGCGGGAATAAGTAAGTATAATTAATGGCATGTAACTAAGTCTGGATTAGTGATCGGTTGTGGTTATGAAACGTCACGACGGTTGGTTACTCAACCACCGTCGAGCGTTATATGTACTTGAGTCATGTAGTCGGGAGGAAGTGATGTGATGATTCATAATACTATGACAAACATACTATTGTACATGTTGATATTTACTGCAAATGAATAGAAGCATTCCATATTTCAAGCATTTGGTGTTCTCAATTATGTAGTTTTGTTGTATGTTCTATGCATACTCTAGTTTACTTCTGTAGTATGTTGAATTATACCCAGTGAAGTAAACACCATGCAGGTTTGGAAAGGAAGGATTGATGATAACATTGGGTCTTTTGCCACTAAATGTTGGAGCCTAAAGCTTGGCAAAAAATATCCAAGCAATACAAGGCTTGATTTGAGAAGTGGCAAAAAGTGTAATTAAAGTGCACCCAAGAACGAACAAACAAGTTATGTGGCACATCATTTCAAGAGCATTACCAACAATATAACACGCCTAGGATGTGGCAAGGACATAAGTAAAATGCACCTCAAGGTAAAGAGGAGGAAATCAGTCAAAGTGCCACCATTTCAATGTGGCAATGCCAACTAAAAACTCTGTCAATGTTCTAAAATGTAGCAAAAGCATAATGAAATTCAGCCCAAAAGGAAAAATGAAATTACCTAAGTTGTGGTGCACCCAAAAGGTTATAATGTCAAGGTAAAAGTGTACTCAAAGCAAGCAGAAACTTAAGTGAAACACGCCTAAGAGGGGGGTGGAAAAATCCATAAAATCCAAGTGCCATTTCATTGTGGTTAAACCAGGAAGAAGTTCCTCCCTAATTGCAAAAAGTTGCAAACTCTTTACTGATCCATGCCTAGCATAAGAAAAAAGAAATCAGTCATAAAAAGTGCACCTTTAGGTGGTTGAAGCCAATGAAAACTCCACCCAACTTTTAAAAGATAGCAATAGCATTCTCATAGCGCATCTTAGTGAAAAAAGAGGAAATCAATTATGTTGACCACTATTTTGGAGTGGCAAAGCCACTAGGAAGCTCCAGCCAGCTTTAAGACAAGTGGCAAAAGTGACATAAAGGTGCACCTAGCTCCAAGGGTAATGTGAGCCACCATCAGGGTTATCTAGACCATTAATTTAAGAATATTCATTACTGTTTCCATTTGAATCCAATGTTATAAAGCATGTTCGATTGAAGTCACCATTGATCTTAAATAGCAAACTCTTTCCATATGACTGTTGCTAAAGAGCAATGTTAAAAAAAGAATGGCAAATAGATTCGCCATTTCTCTTATAATTTGGGCAAACAGAAGGTTCTATCATGATGCTTTAATGCAGGTTATTAGAATTTAGCTGTTTGATTTTTTTATGCATCAACTGCCATAAAAAAAAAAAAAAATTGCCATGTGTGACAATCCCAAATTTGATCCCATTTGCCATTAATGATTTGAAGAGTTTCATTGAGAATATTATAGGCAGAGGCAACTGTGACCTCCCCAAAATGAAAGTTCATATTACACTATATTTAGAATTTGAAAGAAAGACAGGACCATGGCAAAATTCCTCTTTAAGTTATTGTTAACTTGTATAGTATAACATAATAGATGTATTTCAAAGAAGTTTATTAAAATACCATTATTTTCCTCTGGTCTATGGTTGCGCAGTCACCAAGTGCATATACACCATCGCATCCCTTAACTCTCAACCATTCATCTGTTGCTAGAACCCGCCTGTCTCTCTGCATTATAGTTTGCACATTTAACATTTACTCAAAAACATATGTAGTTATTAAAATGCAATCAGCCATCAATAAGGTCAAGGTCAATATTGAGAGAGATGTGGAAAACCATTAAAAAGGGAAAGACATAAAAAGGAAATTTCATAATAGCATCTAAACAAAAAGAAAACCTGGCTAATCTGCTCCATGAACTGAGATATCACAGGACGAGTTCCAATTCCAGTAGACCACACGATCATGCCATATGAGATAGATAATTTTGTCCCACTTCCTTTCTCTTTCATGTTAATATGTTTGTCAGTTACCTCAACCACACGACATCCTGTTTTTATTTCAATACCATCCCTCTGAAATTTTTTTTCAGCAAAATTACTGATTCTCTGATCAAACCTACAAATGAATCAGCAAGCAAAATATATAATAAGCACCTACCAAGTTTGATATTACAAATCACCAGAGGTTAATGTAACAGTGCTTTTGGTTTTCTATAACATCTACAAAATGAAAGTTTCCAACCATGACTTATAACTTGACGTAAGGGTGTTTCTATTTATTTTTTTAATTTAAACAAAACGGCACCTTAATAAATAGTAAGTGCCAACTGCACCATAAAATATTGGCTAGACATGAACAGAATGCAATTGAATCTGAAGTTCAGCATATATAAAACAAAGAAAAGAATTACCTAAAAAGCTAAGATTAGAAGAGTAGAAAAGAAAAAATCAACCCCGACAAAAGAGGATTCACAAAGAGAATGGCTTAGGAAATTTTTCATACACCTTTGATGTTGGAACCCCACATGAACCTTGATATTGATGACATTAGAGGGAAGATGTTAGATAGGCATGTATTAGAAGCAGGTAGATTAATTGATGAGTAGCACTCCATATCGAGAGAGAAGTCGTGCACCATGTGAGAATTGAATGCAGAATCTAATGACTGGCATAAGCAAATTCAACACATTCAATATAGCACACACAAGAACAACAAAATATGATGAGTGCCTTTTATGGCACCCAACAAAAATATATTATATAGCAAAGAAAATAATAAAAAATGATTTGAGATTTACAATGACTGTTTATGTAGGATCTTCTATGGACACTCAAGGTTAAATGGCATAAAAAGAGTCAACACTGTACAGCCTAATTACCAACAAAGTTACCAGATGCTACGCCTCCCCAATCAAGTTACACGAACCCACATAACAGATACAGAATACATATACAATATTCCCGGATATTACAGGGGGTAACATATTAAAATACATCCATTACCAGCCTATATTTGGGCCATATCTAATACATCTGGATACAATATTACATCTAGATACAGCATTACACCATCTAGTGTCATATTTAGTTTGAGGTTCAAGAAGAAACATTGTGAATTTTTAAAAATAAAAATTAAACATAAAAAAATTGTTCATATAATACGCATGCATACATATATATATTAGCATATTAATTTGCACATTTCAGCGCGACACAAAATAGAACAGTTGTATGGTAGAGCCACTCTTCAAATTAGAACAGGAATATCCCTATAAACAAAAACTAACCTAATCTAAACAATATGTATTTGCTATTTACAATCTATATAGTGTTTTCTAGATGGTTCATGCTCATGCTAAATATAATTAAAGGTGTGTCTTTTTGGATTGACCTAAGGCAAAAAGCAATTCAACACTCCTACGCTAGAGGACAGATTTTATATTTTATGATTATCTACTATATAAAAAGATATATCATGACTAATGAACATTAGAACTTTCATTTAAACTCTGACACCAAAAATTACAAGTAAAACTTGATTGGATCGAAGTGAATACAAACCAGTGTTACAAGACTCGCCTAAACTCGGCGAGTACTCACGAGTCCCGAGGCGGGTGAGGCTGGGCGAGTCAAAATGACTCGGATGCCGAGTACTCGCCGAGACTCGCCGGACTCGCTGGACTCATCGGACTCGCCGAGTCTCGTACCTCAGACTCGGGCATTTTAATTAATTTTTTTTTAAATCTTTCATTTACAATTTTTTTAATTAAATGGTGTGCGCCATGGAGGTTTGTGTGGTTTTGAAGGTCTTCATTTTGGCATTGCCCCTTGACCCCACTGGGGGCGCTGCCCCTTGACCCCCGCAAGGAGCGCTGCCCTTTGACCCCGCTGGGGGCGCTGCCCCTCAACCCCGTTGGGGTGTTTCCCCCAAACCCTCATCAAACTATAGGTCTAAGCATGTTATAGGCCAATGATGAATCATGATCATAAAACCTACAAAATACATATCCCCTGTTGCAAATCTTTGCATCTTTCACAGTCAAAGCCATAATCAAGGATTATCTTGTTCCATACATTAGACAACAAAACATGCAGTCTTGAAGGCTACAATAAAATTTTAATAATAAATTCCTCACTTGAATATACATACCAATCATTGAGACGCAAGCAAATATCATGGCTACATCATCATCTAGGACCTATCTTAGACACTAGCGCATGACTTGTCGTGATGTTGGGATGAGTAATCCAAGCTCTTCTAAGCCATAGACTTATATTTTTAGTTTTGATATTTGTTTTGATGCCACGGATTTCATATTCCATGTGTTTTGTATACATTTGACAATATTTATATATCTGAATGTGTTATTTCCTTCAGCTAAAATTTGCGTTTATACTTATGTGATCGATAGATGTTTGTGTATAGGATCATAGTAGTTTCTATTTCATGATGTTATTGTGTATTTGAGGTTTATTTACTAAAGGGTGCATGAAACAAGCTTTAAATCCTTAAAAATCTCTAAATTTCTTGGGTTTTTCTATTTGCCGAGTCTTTACCGAGTCTTGGGCGAGTCTGGGCTCCGAGTCCGAGTCCGAGTCAAAAATCGGCTTGCCGAGTCCGAGTCTTGTAACACTGATACAAACACAAAGGATTATGAATTAAGCAAGAAGAAATATGTATGAAATCACAATACTTCCTCTAATACAATCTACAGTTCAAAAATTGGATTAAATATTAGATTTTACCCAATTTACAGGACAATTAACTCTAAAGACGATAACTCAATGAAAACCAATTTCAGAACAACCAGACATGAAAATTACCATTATTAATCTAAGTGCAAATAGCACTTATTTATAAAGTTTACAAATAGTGCATAAAAATAAAATAAAAAGCTAACGGCAACTTTTATCCTAAGAACTAGTTGCTTGCATGCAATGCAAGCTCCGTTACAAACACTATTCACTAACACAAAATTTGAACTAAATCTTTAGTTAGATTATTAGTAAGGACTACTATAAATTAAAACTAGAACCCACACATCTCTTGCATGGTAAGAGATCCAAAAATAGACACTCCCCAAAAAGCACATCGCGCTAAAATTAGAGACAACTAAAAATACCGAAGGCAATAAATAGCTCCAACTAAAAATAGACTTATTAGAATGTGCCTTTAAATACTAATACTTCACACATCTACATAATTAGACTTGTGAGACAACATCTCTCACAACTTCTACCTCAACATATTCCCCCTTATCACTGTGGTTCTACTTCTTCTCAACGACATAGTTCAATGCCTTCTCAACAGCATAAACCTACTCCTCTCCAACCAGCCACCAACCATGAGGACACAAATATTACAAGCTTCTCCACTAACATGGAAGCTACTTCGGCCTTGGATGTTAGGTGTGATTCTAGGGGATTGCTTTGTTTGGTCCTCCCTGTCTTAGGTACCTCCCTAATGAGCACTATCAAATATTGCATCAGCCCCTTCATACTGATCAACGATGACATCAATGACTCCTCCATATCTATCCTAGACTGTGATACTCAATGAGACCTTCTCTCTCTAGTACTCCATGACTTACGCTCTTTGGAATTTTTGTTCCCCCTACTTGGCTATTTGTATTAGTTTCTTGACCACCTATGTTGGTGGTCCCCTACTATTTTGTATTTAGTCTTTGGGTCTTCCACTTTGTGGGCCCTCTCTAGGATTCTCCTCCTAGAACTTTCTTTATAAACTAGTTTACTCTTGAGTCCCATTGACCTACTTTTGGTCACCTATGCACATTAATATAATTTATTTCTTTCTTCCTGTCTTTCTTCTCCTTGAACACAATTATGGCTAAAAATAACACAAACTAAAAACGGCTCCAACTAAAAATAGAAAATCTTGACAAGTGACTCTAAATGATGATTCTAATGAATCTTTTCAATCTGATCGTAGATATCTGTCAATGGTGCCATCATTACAGCTTTTATCCTCATCTCCTTAAATTTATGATTAGACTACTATTCCTCTAGTGTAGCATACAAAAGAGGATCAGCAGGTTTGTACAAGCCTTTGTTCATATTACTTGACCTAGTGCCTTGAGTAAATACTTTACCATGGTTTGTACACCATTAACAATGCACTCTTTCCCATAAAATTGAGCTAGAATGTTAGGATTTTCTATAATTTGGGTAATTTAGAGTGCTTTTTTGTTCAAATCTGGAATATACCTAAAATCTCATATTAAAAGTTTGATGCTATTATTCAATGCAATTTCGACATCAACCATCCCACCAACTATATGTGACTTACCATCACTAATTGAAACAAAATCCCTGTGACTATCATGAAAAATAAATCTGATATACCATCCTTGCAACATGTGAAGTGTCTAGATGTCATTGAATCAAAGAATTAACAACTACTTTTAACACTATTTGAAAGAACCATCAATGCAAACTTCTCGTCATGGTCTTTCTCGGCAATATCCACCATATTAACTTCATTTTGTTGCTTTTCTGCAATCATTCTTAACATGCCCAATTTTTTGGCAATAGAAGCACTATACTTTTCTCTGTGGTTGTGAAGTGGAGGAAATAGAACTATGGTTTGTACCCTAAGATCATGTAGCAAGTGCACTTTCTGAAATTCCAAAAGAAACTTCATTCATTTGCTCTTGTTGTCATGCCTTCTACAACAAGTAAAAACTAACCTTGTGAAAGATCAAGGTCTCATAAGAGGGTGGCAAGTTGTTGATAACTAGAGGGACCATATATTCCTCATCCACTAGTTTATTGATTGTGATGAGCTGATCCCTAAGATCTTTGAATTTTAGAAGATACTCTAACAGCGACCCACCCTCATGTAATTTAGTGGAAAACAATAAATGCTTCAAATACAAGATTCTATTTTTCTCTAATATTTCATACTTGTTTTTCAAACTTTCCCATAGTGTAAATGCAAATATGGCATTATAGACTTCAAAGATTAGAACAACAAACACATACAACTATAGTAATAATAGGGCTTCCCAATGATGCTTGTCAAAATCATCAAGGTTTGTTGCAATCCTAGTTTCAATCCTTGGGATAATTTCATCACACATCCAATACTCAACAATCATGAATATCTTATGAATGCAATTATTATTATTTTCTCATTAAGTTTTTATGCATCTAGTAATACTAAATTCTCTATCATCACCATTGCAAATAGTAGGGATACACTGTAGGAGACCAGCTGTCTCTAACCCCAAATTCTGATTTGCTGTAGATGATTATTTTCCTTTTTGTGTTTTTCTGAGTTTTATACTTTTTTTTTGTGTTTTTTGAACAATAGGAGAAATGCAAATAACAGGGAAAATAATGTGCAAATAAAATGTAAAGAAATTAACTAGCGAGCTGTAATGAGAACAATGCGCATACTGTATTGATCTATTTAACATTTACAATCATTAAATGCTTTTGAATGCATACCGGGAGTCCTTTGCTCATTATGTTGAAATCTGGAAATGAGTTCAGTTTTTGTGGATGTCTGATTTCTGTTGATTTCTCCAGATTGAGGAGCTTCTCCCACTTTAATATTGCTGCTGTATAAAACCCTAAGGCTAGCCGTCCCTCAAACAAGTGATAGAAGCCCAAAAGGATAGGCGATTTGGCCTAAGGAGAAAACGTCCCAGCTGTTAATGGTTCCTGTGTGTTCTTGACAGCAGATTGGACTCTTTGAAAGTCTTTCTGAATGTGTTTCGAAACTGCAAATGGAGGATAATGGCGGCTGGTAATGTCATGGCATTACCTCAAACAAAACTTCAAACCTTGGTAATATTCTTGCATGAAGAGATCAAAATGACCCAGTTGATTTGCACAGCAAATGGCAAATTTCAATAGTTCTTCCACTACCTCAACCTGCAATAATCTCAAGCATTCCTCAATACTCAAGATGAAACCCCAGCACAGCTGAAAGGAGGAGAAAATTCACAAGTTCAAGTGCTCAAACATATGAGGTCGAATTTGTGAAGTGAGTTTATATACTCCCCCTCAAAAGTTCGACTTTTCCCTCTCATCACATCATTTAAAAAACATTTGTTTTTTTGTTGTTAAGTTGACTTAGGGAAAAGCGCCCCAAATAAAATAATACTTTTAATTGGCACTTAATTCAAGGGTCATGGCCTCATTGGCCCCACTTTATGACTTAAAGTGAAATTATAACATAAGCTTAAAAAGTAACTTTTAAATAATTTATTTCACCATAGAATATGAAATCCACATAAGTCAACTCAACCAATCATTAAATATATGCAAATATCCGGTCACCAGGTGCCCTGCCTGAAATAGTAACTCCATGTATCTGACTTACTATAAATAGTAAGTGCCTCCCAAACTGACAAATGGCATATGCAGAAGCTAGAACCTGATAACTCATGAGCTCTAATGATGTGTAATGTCCCAAACTGGAAATCACTGATGAGTAGAAGACCCTCTAGCCATTGAACTAGCCCACGAGGGTCACAATGATGGGCTAATCTCTAAACTGCAAACGCAAACTAGAGAGGGGACATTATAGAGGGACCATATATTCCTCATCCACTAGTTTATTGATTGTGATGAGCTGATCCCTAAGATCTTTGAATTTTAGAAGATACTCTAACAGCGACCCACCCTCATGTAATTTAGTGGAAAACAATAAATGCTTCAAATACAAGATTCTATTTTTCTCTAATATTTCATACTTGTTTTTCAAACTTTCCCATAGTGTAAATGCAAATATGGCATTATAGACTTCAAAGATTAGAACAACAAACACATACAACTATAGTAATAATAGGGCTTCCCAATGATGCTTGTCAAAATCATCAAGGTTTGTTGCAATCCTAGTTTCAATCCTTGGGATAATTTCATCACACATCCAATACTCAACAATCATGAATATCTTATGAATGCAATTATTATTATTTTCTCACTAAGTTTTTATGCATCTAGTAATACTAAATTCTCTATCATCACCATTGCAAATAGTAGGGATACACAAAATTAAAACCCTATCAACCCTTTTACTTTGACCCAGATAATTTCAATATGATCCCTAAAAAATAAGATTTTCTTGAAAGCCTACTTGAAACCCTTTTCAAATTGAATTTTTCACTTGGACAAAAATCAAATTTTTACCCCAAAATCAGACTTAGGGCAGAGAATTGAATACCTAAAAAAAAGCCCAAAATCTCATAACCTAGTTATGCCCTAATTTCCTTTTGCAATCCTACACAACAACCTAACCATGATTTACAAGCCCTGCCCATGCAAATTGCAACTAATAAAATTTTATGCCCTAAAATTGTGATTTTTGGCCACTCTACTATATTTTCAATGGTTTTTTGTTCAAATCATACCATTCTCCTTGTGCCTCTAACTATTTGATGCCTACACAATGTTTAAACAATCAAATTCATGGGTTTTTATAGATCATTTCCATGGTTACGGTTTTATACACACAATTTTTGCCAATGATTTTTGCTAGTGATTTCTACTTGCAACCCACAACTTTTGATAGATTTTGGTCATACGATTGTGCCCTAACCAACCCTTCATGACCTCTACGTTATATCAAATATTTCAGCAACTTACCATGTCTTTCAACAATCTCGTGAAATTGACCAGTGATCACAACCTTCTCTTCCCAAGTTCCCTTCCATAATAAACGTGCTCTAATACCAATGTTAGTATAAGCAAAGAAATAAGATGAGAGAAAAAGGCTTGTGTTTCAAGGAGAGAACACCACATTATATAGATTTAGAAATTTACCATTATCACCAACTCACTAAAGAGCTACAATTACCATATTAATAGTGTAGTTCACCAACCTCAACTGACCGCACTTATTACATACAAGTGTAAATAAACTTTATTATATTATTATTCTAATAAATACTAATATGTATACTAAATAATTAGACACTATACAAACACTAATAGTTTTGATGAGCATCACAAAGAGGTGTTCTCAACCCTCAAACTTTTTGTCTCTAAGGCTCTCATACTAAAAGTCCAAAGTGAGGTCCTTGTCCAAAGTACAAATATCTACTTTGCCTGAAAGAACTAAGTGATCAATTATTTGCCATAAACAAACTAGTAGTTGATGAGGATATGGTTGCCCTAGCGTTAAAAAATTTGCCCCTTCGCATGAGATAGCCATTAAGCCTTTGAATCTTTTGGTAGAGATTCAAAAATTAATGTTTGAACAAGCCAATACATATACTATGCAAAAGAAAAGGTGAGAAACACGGTTGCAAGAATCCACTTTTGGATGTCGTTGGTTGAAAATTTTGTATACTTGGGAAAGCGTACAAAATTGTGGTTTCAACCACAACACGTGAGATAAAACTCTCCTAATTAAGGGAAGGCTCCCCCTTTAACTAACTAAAACTAATATGGGTAGGACAGCAATCGTTCCTTTTTTTTCAGGAAAGATTATATTCTTTTCTCTTTGCAAAAAAGCAATAGCAAATGTTAAGAAAACTTATTACAGCAGCCATGCAATGAAACCAAGAAAGAGGAAATAAAGTTTCATGAAAGCACAAAGACTTCCGTCACTTCCTCCGAGACGGAAAAACAACCAACAAGCGCAAAGTCTTGAAGACCTGAAATCCTATCTACCCTTTTAGAATGATTACTTAATAATAATATGCAGCATAAGACAGCACAAAGTCTGTGACTATGATGTACCTATTAACTACTTTAAATGAGAACTACCACGAGCACAAAGTCTTGCAATTCTTCTCAATTTCTAAATACTAACTACGAATTCAACCTTCAACATTTACAACACAAAGTCTGCAGATATTTCAAGTGAAACTCTTTTCAGCAATATTCCGCAATCTCCAAGTAGTCACAAAGTAATGCTCCAAAATGACATAAGAACACAAAGGATGCAAAGTAGGGCTTAAACATAAGGTCTGAAATTCCAACTCTTTGATATTACTTGAAAAATCACAACTTATAACTATAAAGCTCAAAGTTTTTATGAGTACAAAGTTCTGCAGAAATTTCTTGTTTGCCAAAAAAATCCTTATAACAATAGACCCCCTCAAGTATTTATAGCAGAGAGGCCTTGAGAAAAAGGTGGGAGGATCTCAACAAACTTGAGAAAATCCCTCAACCACCAACTAACTACAATTGACTTATTCAAAATTACAATCCAAATTGTGATTTGTCTTGTAAGAATTTACACGTAATTACATTTTCCAAAACTACAAGAAAAGAACACTTGCAATTGCAAAACTTGTTTTTACATATAATTTGTCAAAAGTAAAATGCATAAAACAACATAATATTCTTCACTCCGTCCTGTTCCTAGCTTTGAAAGATAGAAACTTGCTATAAATTCCCTACAACTCATTAGGATTGGGACCAAGCATGTTCCTAGCAACGGTAACAGTCTTTAGGATAACATCATAGTATCTGACTGTCGCCTCTCTATGTTCTTCAAAAGTAGTTTGCATCTTGTCGAAGATCATCCGGTGATTGACAAACTTATGGATTGTATCCATAGAGAACTGATCCGAATCTAGCTCGTGGTGAAGATCTGTAGTAGTCTAAGAAACATCATCACTGGCTGCAAGCAATTCCCCTTTTTGACTTAAAACTTTGCAAGGGATTTTCTCAAAATTTGAAAGTATGTCATGCTCAACTTCAACACTCATCTCAAGTGTAGCCTGGACATCTTTGATAAGATCTTGAACAACTAATGAATTATTTGTCATAAGTTCCTCAAACTCTATATACTTTTCTCTTTTCAAAATCACCGAATTGCTGCAAAGAATTTCCAGCTTTACATGATCCATCTCATGCCAGATTCTTAAATCTTTCTCAAGAGAATGTAGGCTTTGTTGAAAGGCTTCTAGAGTTTGATTTATTTTGGATCTGGCTGCTTTGACAGTGCTCAAATTCTTCAATGCCTTTTCGACCACTGGTATTCCTTGGTCAATTAATTGAGTTGTCCAGGAATCAACTGCTTTAGCTTTTTGCGCAATTCTTTCTAATTGCTTGACTAATTCTTTAGGAGCAAACGAAGATAGTGAATCAACCATTTCTGATGATCTAGTAATCTTTTGAATAATTGAAACTAGCTATTCATTTTCTTCTTTTAGCTTCTTCCTCTTGGCTAGAATTTCATTGTAGCTTTGTGCCAAAACTATCACTGAACTCTGAGCATCTTGCATCATGTTAGCATGAGTCTACTTGCCTAATTCCACCCTAGTGAATCTGTAATATGTGGTTTGTTTACGAGAGGTTCTGCTATCTCAGCATATTTCATCTTATTGCTGTCAACAAACACCTGCGAGACTGTCTTCACTTTTTTTGCAACCCTTGGTTTGGATTTCTTCAATTTCTAGAAATCAAACACATCAGGAGAGACTACTTGTTTCTTTCTCTTTGGAGCAACTGAGTTTAACCATGGAAGAAGATCCAAGGTTCTCACATCTGAAACAGCAACTACAGTCTGTGTAGAAATGGACTCAGTTTGTGTCACAGCTGTAATCCTAGGAGGTGCCTCAGTTTGGATAGCAACAATGGTTTGCTCAAAAGACAAATTGCGACTAGGATCAGCCATGAAACAATCAAAGCTTGTTGTTGATGTATCTATCTCTGGGAGGGTTATTTCTGACATCGTCGGAAAGATTGGATTTGTATCAAATACGTTCTCCAAGTTGTCATGCAAGCTTCTCACAGGTGTATTCATTATTGATGTAGCTGAGGAATGATGAATATTTTCTACAAGTGGGATGGAAGAAACGAATACTCTAGAGAAAGAATCAACATCATTGTCAATGGGAGACAAAGGAGATATCGCAGAAACAGGTATTGGAGCTTCAACGGAGGAGACATTTCACTTAGAATAGTAGAGGTTTCAAGAACCTCTTCTTCTTGCTGATCCAAAACTTGAACCTGCGTTTCCTTAACTTCTTTCACCTTTAGTGTTTCTTTCTCCAATGGTTTTTCCACAACCCGGCTAACCATCAACTTAATCCTGGTACTTGAAGAGGAAGCTCCTTCTTTTGACTTGTCTCTAACCTCTGATTTCAATCCTTTAGGCCCAGCTGAATCATCCTCAGCTCCGATACTAATTTTTATAGTCTTAACACCTATGCTCTTGAGCCAAGTATTGGTATTTGTTAAGACTGATTGAAACCTATCAAAAATAGAGGTAGATTCCTTCTGAGACCACTAGATTGCAGGAATGGGTGTGTTAGCAACCTCTTGTTCATATTCAAGATCCAAAATCTGCCCGTAATCAATTACTCCTTCTAGCACTAAGGTCAGATTGATATCAACAACTTGCTCCATTGTAAGCCTACAGTAATCCATTTTATAGATATCCTTTTATGTTTGAAGGTCTACCCAAATGTCTTCAATGCGATGCACGTGGGTGAAAGCTCTTTTAATTTTGTCTTTCACTCTTTTGTAGTCAAATTCCATTCTGGCCTGGAATTTCATTAACCTTATCTCTTGAAGTTCAGCCTCCATCGCTTTTTCCCTTGAGGAAGTTGTCAAAGAGTAACTCCCAATCAGCAATGGATTATGTGATGAAATGTTGACTCCAGTCTTGTGTTGTGCAGCTTATCGTACATGTACTGTCATCAACTGCCTTCTCAGCTCCATCAAAATGATCTTATCTGTCGGGTACCTTGGAAGCATATAAGGTTGGTCTTCAAAACAGCCAACTCTTATGTAAGAGAAAGTAGGGAATTGAAGGAAAAGACAGCCGTATTCGTTTACTTTCCTCCAAGCAACCTGGGATACCCTGTTGTTCTCCAATGCTTTGTCAAATAAACACATGAGATGACCAAAGAAAGCATCTCGAACCCTTCTATAATGCACCCGACTTTGTCTTAAAGTCAACTGATCATAATAATCCCATACAGGCACCAATGACGTGTCACCTTTAGTAGAAAGGCCTGGAAATTGCCTCAATGAAGCTGCTATATAAACTAGATATGAGTTCATGTAGAAGGTGAGTCTGGTAGGAACTTGTGCAAGCTGTTCACACAAACTGTCACTGATTATTTCACCCCAAAAGATTGGGTACTGTGCTTTTCTGATAACCACGATGAATTTATACATCCAGATTTCAAACATATTGGAAACTTTTAACGCCACTATTCTGCTCAATATCTCTTCTTTAAAATCAGATTGATACAATTTCGGTATCCGGGTTACACAAGGTCGTCATTTGAAAAGCCACCTGTGATTGATTTGTTTGATACAATCATTCTTTTTCTGCTCGTAATGATTATGAGCACTCTTCACTGTGATTTCTGAATATGTAGGAACATCAGGAACTCTGAAGATTTTGTTGATAGTTTCAGGATCAAGTCTGATAACCACATTGCCATCATCATCCTTGATGGTTCTAGATTCACTGTCAAAGTGGGATGCACATGCAAGAACGAATTCCGGCTCAAGGGCAACAATAGGAAAAGTAGACACCAGGTGAATATGACTTCTCAACAACAATTGCATATCGTGAGAAGTCGATTTCTCAGCCCTCTTAAGAAACTCGGACATATCAACATGACCAATTTTTGTGTCCTTGATTTCGTCTATGTTTGAGACCACATGAGATGGAGAAATCTCATTCTGATACTTACCATATTTGTACTTCATTTTTTTGTTTGTTGGAGAAGCTAGTTCGTCTGTCATTGAGCAGAAATCTGCAAGGCTACAGTGAAAACCCCATAAGGTTAGAACATCATCAACATCAACATGTGAAGACATGGTATCCATTAACAACAAGACTCAAACCATAGGGTAATGAAACTGCTTTCTGAATGATGGTGGAGAATGAAGGCTAAAGACCAATTCGGATCTTGGTGGGCTGATTGCGAATGAAAGCAACGTTTCACCTTTTAGGAACAGCAAGTCAAAAAATCTTCTAACTTGAACTTTGCAGTCAAATCCAAAAAGTCCGACTTTTAGGCTTTTTAGAAGCATTTCAAGTTTTTAGACTCTAACTGCAATTTTTTAAGTGCAATTGGGATTTTTGAGATATATTGCAATTTTTAAGTGCAAGGTAGTAAAAATGAAAGGTCATTGCAAGTTTTATTTTTTTGAAACCTCTACTTGCACTTTTGATCAAAAATTCCTATTTGTTATCAAACTATGAAACCCTAAATCAAGCCAAATCATTATTTTTGCGAAAATGGCAAAAAGAGGATTTGATGATTTATAAAAATGAAGGTAAATGAGATGAATGAAATGAATGAGGCGAACTAGGTGAAGGCAAATGGAAATGAGAAATGGAGACGAGTGAGACAATGGCAAGGGAAAAGATTAAAAAAACGCATTTTTTACTCAAGACGTCTTTTTTAGAAATTGTGATTTGCTCTCAAAAACACGTTTTTCAGAAATGTCTCACCATGGCATTTAAGATAATGATGACTTCACACAAAATGACAAATACACATGACATTAATCAGCATCAAAAGACGTTTAAAAACAAAAACGTGATTCCTTTGAGTGAAAACACGATTTGATCAAGGGCAAAAAACGTTTTTTATATTTGCAAATTGAAGAAACCGATTTAGGGAATGACGATTTCTTTGAACAATGACATAAAACAGCTACAAAAAATGCGAATATGAAAGGGAAGAGACACGCCATAGAGAAGACATGAAAATACTCTTTGAAAAAGACCATACCAAAAGAAAAACGTCTGCAGCAAAGAATGACGTGTTTGAACAAAGAGAAAATAAAGAAAACATAACAAGAAAGAAAAGAAAAGCAACGTACGTTGGAGAAGAGAAGTTGAAAACAAAAATGAAGATGAAACCCTAGATGCCTTGTGAAATCTTAAGAAAAGATAAAGGCACTTATATTCGAATTGAGGAGCTGCAATTTCAGTTGAAGAATTTAAGAGAGCTCCACCAAAAGAGGTAAACTATCAAATTCAAACACAAACTCTCTTCAAAACTTTGGGCGAATTTCTCCCATCGGGTATTTTGAGATTAGCAACAAACAAAAATAACACAAGAAAGACAAAAATCGGGTTTTTAACCTCGCTCAACAACTTTTCTCTTTACTCATGGGAGAAATAGGAACTTTTGGCTCTTTTAGCAATTTTAATTTTGACAATTTAGGCAAAATAGGAACTTTTTGATCATTTAGCAATTTTGTTTTTGTCATTTAAGCCAAATAGGAACTTTTTGAGGCTTTAACAATTTCACTTAAAGAAAAAACAGAACTTTTTGGAATTTTAACAATTTTGCCTTAAGACTTAAAACTTCCTATTTAGCTGAGCTACCTTAAAAACCCGAATTTGACCAAAAACACAAGAAAAATGACTCAGAATTTTACAAAAAAGGAAAGTGGAGCTGATGAAAGGATTCCCAAGGGAATCATCAATTGAAATCTAAAGTTTTCTAACCTCAACACCTCATAAAACATGCTTTAGAGAGAAAAACTTCAAATTTTTGGTAGGTTACCCCAATTTTTGTCATGTCAAAAATTGAGGACAACAGCTGTTTGGAAAGTGGTTTCACAACACAACTCAAAGGCAAAGGCAAAGCACATTCTAGGAAACAGTATGAAAAACATTCATCAAAATCCAATGTGAAAAACAACAATATGATTTCACTAATAAGAAGTCGAAAGCTCAAGAAAATCTGAAGTTGGTGAAGTGGGATAGGGTTTCAAAGAGGAATATGCTTTTGTTGTCTCCCAAGATGACAAATAAACTATTGGGTTTCAGTATTTTAGTTAAACTGTATTGTGGCTTTTCACTTCTCATAGAGAATGGTTTGTAAATTTTAATATAGCCAATACTAATTTTGAATAAATATGTTTTGGAGATGGTTGGTGTAATAACCCCTGTAGGATGTTAGCTCAAATCCATATAAAAAAATTTGAAATCAACTCAAATTCCAACTCTTTCTGATCACCAAGTTCCTGATGTGCGTAAGGTGAGAACATATAAACTAGAATAAGGACAAAGAAATTACATGAAAGAAATTGGCGCTAGTTGTCTAATTTACAATCTAAGGAAATCATTGTATCAATCAATCCAAATTGTCTAGTAGTGAATCCAAATTCCAATCAAGCCAAACTAACTGAATGCAAGTGGAATTGTGTCAAAGCCAAAATGGTAGAGTAATTCACCTGATTCTGATACACACCTTGCAAGATGAAAAATGCACTTTAAAAATAAAATAGTATCTAGTGGATAAACTAACCAAGATCCATTACAATGAAAAGCAAGATCTGGCAATAAACCGTCCAGTTTCTTCAGTAATAAAATGAACAACTACTAGCGGTAAATCGTTCAAGATTATAATATTTGGTTTTTGCATGATATTGAGATACAAATGTTTAATTTTTCATTCCAAATGTCAACAAAATCATTATTCAGATATAACATGAAATTCATCTAAAATCATAGCTAGAAATAAAGGCACCTTAGAAAAGGAGCTGATTTCTATAGCCTTTGAAAAAAAAATTAGTTGAGAAATACTTGAATGGAAATGGAAGTTTGTAGCTGCATAAGCTGATAATAACTCTGTCCACAAACATTAGACCCAAAATTGGAGAAGTACAACACTATGGAAGTCTCAAACTCTGTTGTAACAGTTATATCTGTACATTCATGTTGTATTCAGCACTGGAAATGAGGTAAATATGGCACCATAACAGCAGGTACAACTAGCTATAGCTAAAAGAAGATACAAAAAATTATTTGCAGACTGAAACTTATAGTATTTCCTTCAAAAATCAACACCCAGCATACAAAACTGATGTCAATACATAAAAAGAATATTTATATAGAAGACAGCCTGTTCTGGAGACTAGTATGGCCTCAACAAGACCCCAAAATATTGCGATCAAACCTTTGAAGAACATACGATCAGCTCTAAAACAAGTACAGCTAAGTTTTGGGACTAAGTAGTGTAGGAACAGCTATATTTACCTCAAAATCCTACAACAAGCTCCATCAGCAAATAAGCCTAAAAAAGCAAAATATTGAATATATGACTTTCAAACAAGAATGACTTCTATAAAAATCTCTCTTTCGACTTGCACAACCTAGTAAGAAGGGTACCAAATAGTATTATCAAGTAGTACAGACATCATCAAATTATCAATCATTAAAACTGCAACAATTCCTTATCTTTGTCATTATAAACCCTACACAAGTAGTACAACCTACTACTATCGCAACATTAAATAATCTTCAGCAAAACGGTAGGGTATGCAAGTTATTTATTTCACCAAGAAACACTGATAAAAACATCAATAAAATTTTATACTCCACACTGAAAACTATGGTAACTGCACTCACAAATAGAAACCCCAAAACAGAAGTAAAAACTAAGAGCACTGAAAACTGTGAATTAAAACTGAAAAATCCCACACCCAAACTGAAGCACTAAAACCAATATCCATTGAAGTACACTGTCAATCCCTATATGAAACTGCACTAAAAACTAGGAGGTAAATCATTCTTGAAGCTTCACAAATCTAGAAGGTTTTCGTTCTCGAAGCTTCACAAATCTAGAGGGTTTTTGTCCTTAAGATGAGAAGAAGATGAACACACGTTCATTCTTGACAAATGAGATTGTTCCAAAAAGCATGAAGACACTTTTCCAAAACATTCTTCCTCTTTATAACTTTTTTCAAAGAAATAATATAATATTATTTACTTTTTGAAATATATTCCTCAAATTTATAAAAAATATAACTAGTGTCCTTTCTAAACACATTTTTGCACCATAGGTCTAGTGACACTTTAAATAATCACTTAAAATACCTTTTGTAAATAATTAAATATAAGTTGTCTTTTAATTTTTACTTTTTGACAACTTAGTTTAATTATTTAATTAATTTTTCCTTCTTAAATAATTAATATAAGTTCTCTTTTAATATAAAGATACATTTTTTGGACAACTTAAATTGATCATTTAATTATCTCAATAATTTTTAAAAAGGGGACATGACAATCTCACAAGATACAAGGTAGAGTGATGTTCATAAGTATGTCTTTCTAAATGTTATGTATGTTCCAAAAATGAATAAAAGTTTGATATCTATAATATTAACTCCTAAAAACGCAAACCTCAATGTAAATTTCAATGGCAACAAATCCCTAATTTTCATTGTAAAACAAAATAGGGTCTAGCTCTTGATATTGGTCAAGGAGGTCTATATAAACTAGTGTTCCATGAGGACACATTCCCCCTCAAAAAAGGTGGCATTCCTAGAAACAAGGATGTCCTCGATCCTTAAGACTTGTGGACAGTTGAGAAATGTCCCACCTCCATCCCCTCATCACCACCGTCAAGCAAGAGACATCCTCCAAATCTCCGTCAAAGATGGGATGTTTTCAAAACATCCCTGAGACTTCATGAAAACTCCCAATTGTCTCTCATACACTTCCAAGACAGCCAGCTATCCCCTATGCCAAAAGCCTCCAAAAAGCAATGTTTTTAAAATAAAAACATTTTTCTTGATGTCTAGCCCTTAACCCTAGCCTTAAAAAATTCATGAGCCCCACCTACACCCTAAGCACTCCAAAAACAACTATACGTGTACCTTACAATCTCACTCCAAATCACTATCAAATCTTGGAAGCATTGAACAAGGCTGTGAGTGTGACGAGCACACGCTTATACTGAGAGGAGGTGAATCAATATAAGACAATTCTTTATTTTTAAACTAACATCCACAATAATGTCAATTGCACAATATCATTCATGTTAGATCTAACAATTATGCAATACAAGAAGAACACGGCAAAATATTGTTTTTTATATAAATCTCTTTTACAATATTTGTAGGCACCAACCTATAAGAGACACCAATCCCCTCTTATACAATTTGTGATCACCAACCCACTAGGGACACCAATCCCCACTTGTAGAATTTGTAGGCACCAATCCACTGGAGACACCAATCTCTTTGATATGAGGCACCAACCACGTCACTATGGGGCACCAACCTCTCTAATATGAGGGACCAACCTTTTCAATAGAATCTTGTCTTCTTGAGAATAATTCTTCTTTCCTCCTCACTTATATCTGCATATACATCTATTTTACATCTGCATATATTCTTGTGAAGTATCCTTCTTGGATGGTCGGAGTTTTTGCGATTTCCTTAGTTTGATTGATGTTCCATTTAATCAAACTAACATATAAACAAAGTTGATATTGACACAGGAAATAAGCAAACACTTTTCTGAATACAATTTCTGGACTTCTCATAACATAATATATCAGAAAATGCACATAGAAGTTGCCAGGGTTATACAGAATTAACTGAGCTCAAAATACAATGTTGGTAGAAAGATTCTATAACCAGAAACGAAAGATAATATCACTTCTAACACTCAGAATTTGCTACAGAAAGTTGCAGATTGATAAGAAAGTGATTTCAGACTTAATACTGCTTTTACAATGACTGTGATTACACCTTATATCAATGCCAGAATATAGGTCAACTACTACAACCTGGTTTGCAAGAATACCAAAGCTTACAATGCAATGCTCAGAGTTTATTATATGGTTATCATCACGCCCCGAATTTCCAGATTTGTTATGACAGTAAGAACAAGAAATACATAACTCAGAATCTGACCTGTGTAACGACCAATTCTTACGTAAAAAAAAAATCTTAATCTACAACTTTTAACATAGATAACATGCATATAAGAAAGTACTGAAACATTTCTTTCCATTACATTAACAATTAACAAGATACATGCTAACTAACAATTTTCCTTCCAAATGAAACAAGACAACATATTTCAAATAACGAAACTTTTCCTTTTCAAATGAACATCAAAGAAAATATACATACGTGCACATACATAGCTCGTTGAGCTTTTGAACTAATAGTGGTAAGAAGGTTCAGGAATCCGCCTTTCAAATCTCGGTGCCTCAGTAGCTTGGTAAGGAGGAGAAACATCACTCGGACGCTTTTCCGCCAACCACGGACTTATAATGCGGTCCCCCGCACATTATCGTTCGATAGATGGCCCTCCCTTCAACGAACAGATTGGTAGGGTAACCGATACTATTTACCGACTGAGCATAGTGGTGTGTCCTACAAAACTAGAACTTTCTATTTCACAATCCTGAACTAGCTTGCTTTAAAGATCACGATGAACTGACAATGTAGTCTCAACTATCTCACATCTAAGTGGATGTCGTACATTTCACTACTTTGGCCAAAGTGTTCTCATTCAGTACTTCGAATGAAGGTCATCTATCATATACACTATTCAGGGATGATTTGACTTAGGGTTATCTTACACTACGCGTAGGTCTTTGTCCTTCACTGGGTAATCCGTACCCCAGACATCCTACATCAAACTAAACTACTAGAAATGAAACAGCATAACAAGTAATCATAAATTCCCTTCCTTTACTAGACATCTTCATCCTAGGAGTACCTCAAGCTGTCTAAGTTAACCTATTAACTTAAGTTGTGGTTCGTTACTTGACTTAATGCCTTCATTTCCGTCCTACTATTTAGCAACTAGTACAATCATATTCTCCACGTATAGAGATCATACAAATAAGCAATAATACTAAATGCATTGTCTACCTTTCAAGACAGATAAATATTCTTTTAAACAACCATGCATTAAATATACCTTATTTACTTAATGTATCTTTTAGACATTCAAAATGCTAGCTCTATATAACAGTATCATATTATATTTGCCTAACATGTCTTTACAGGTTTTAACTATAAAAGCAGAATAATACTTCAAAGGTTTAGCATGACTTCTTATAAAAATCAAGAAGAAATGAGAACAAGATAATCATGCCTGTAAATTAAGCTTCCCCAGATGATGATGATGGTCTTTCCTGCAATAACTCAGGTAGCAAAGTTTTCCCTATCACTTCTCACAGTTGAACACTCTTTCCAGAATTGACTCACACAGAATAAATTGATGATTCCACTCACAATGATGGTTACTCACAGCAATGATGAATTCTATTGTACCCCAAATTAAAATTTTCGCTACACTTAAGCATTTTGAAGAATTGAGTCAAGATACTGTTAAATTTGTCAGAAAAGGTCAAAATGGGGGTCTGCATGTCTTGCATGGGGGTCATAAGCTTGAAATTTTCAAAATCTGACAATCTGGGTCGGTTCAACAAGACCAAACCTACAATACCCAGATTTCAGTTTTTCATCCCTAAATTTTAGGAAAATTTCTATTTTTAGCAGTTTTCTAAAAATAGAAACTTTTTTGGGTTTTTCTGGGTTTCTTACGAAACGGATACTTGTAGAATTTTCTAAAAATAGAAAGTTTGGCTTCTAAGGTTAAGACTGATTTTGATTGGCTTAAAATACTTCCTCATCAGGCTAGTGCAGTCGGAATCACAAAAATATCAGTTTTGCCCTAGTGGGTCTATTCTACTTTTTCAGAAGCTTTTTCAGAGATCCAAGGTCATCAATGGAGGTCAGTCAGCTGCCAGGTGTCAGAATCAGATGTTCAAGCATCAAGCAGAAGCTATCAAAAATGAATGTGCACGAGAAACGGAAACCCGGCAAGAAAAAGCTGGAAAAGTTGAAAAATGATAAATTTTGGCTAACACTGGAGACACCAGGCGCCCCTGCTCAGTTTGGGCGCCCAAACCTTCATGCCTTAGAAAAAAATTCGTTTCCGACAGTCGAGACAAAGGAGGCACGTCAAACGAGGAAGGATTTTGAAATTTGCAGAAAAGTTTCTAAGTCTGCTCAACATGGGCGCCCCTGGAGAAGAAGGGTGCCCATCTTTTTGGAAGGTCAGATGATGAAGTTAGGATTGGCTCTCCAAGGCAACATTGTTCAAATTCTCGTCAGCTTCGCAACGGATGTCTTCGTCAGCTCGTCAGATCACTTAGTTTCCGACAAAGTCAGATCAAACAAGGGCCATGATGAGGTGTTTAGAACTCTGAAGTGAAAAAGGATGAAAATATTCTAACACTGGTAGACATGGACGCCCCTGGAGAAGAAGGGCGCCCAAGATTTTAAGAGGTTTAATGATAGAATTTGTTGAAGGCATCTCCAACGTGACTGTGTCAGACTTGATCCAGCTCTCCAACAAATCCGTCAGCATGTCCGTCGGAGGAGGCAGTCAAATATCGCGAGGCGAATAGAGGAGAAAAAGTGAGAGAAAAGACAGAGTTGGAAGCAAAGTTTGAAGATCAATAAATAAATAAAACTAACTCTTGAAGCTATGGGCGCCATACTTCAAGAAGGGTGCCTAGGGTTTTGAGCAACCAGAAGTCAATTTCCAGAGACGAGGTATCCAGAGGACCCCTTCCAGAATCATCTCAGCTATCCAGTGAATCCGCCATCAGCCAATCATTCTGATCAGTGCAACGCCCAAAATCGTGGATTCATCTAAAGGTCAGAAGACAAGCATAAAATTGAAGATCATGAAATTGACTAACTCTGGAGAAAATGGGCGCCCTTTTCAAGGATAGGCACCTAACAATTTGAAGGGTTAAATGAAGCTTTTGACAGATGATGTCTCCAGAATCATGTCGTTAGATTCAATCAAGCTTCGTAATGGAATGTTCAACTCGTTCATTGGATCAATCTGGAAGACGGAAATCGGAGCTGAAACAAGGTTGAAAATTGAACAGAAGTTGAAAACAGTGAAAAGTTGGCTAAGTCTGGGAAAAAGGATGGCATACCTCAAAAAAGGCGCCCAACTTCTCATGCCTTAGTCAAATTTTTGGAAATTTCAAAAATTGAAGTTGAAGACCAAAGTCTAAGTTCATTTTACAACTCGAAATAGGGTTTTGAGGAATTAGGGCAAAAGAAAGTTGTTTTCTCAAGGCAGAGCATATTTAAAGCACTTTTGTGTTTTATTATTCATTATTTTCTTGCAGGTGGCCTTCAAGGAGAAACAGAGTAGTAGCTTCAAACCCTTATTTTTCAAGATTCAAAAGTTTAACTTGCTGGTTTTTCAATAAAGTTTCAGACCAACACTCAAGAAGGCTTGCTTTTTCACACTTTTTCATCTAAAACATCAAATCTTTGAAGAAGGAGG
Organism: Sequoiadendron giganteum; assembly: GCA_007115665.2. Lineage (NCBI taxonomy): Eukaryota > Viridiplantae > Streptophyta > Pinopsida > Cupressales > Cupressaceae > Sequoiadendron > Sequoiadendron giganteum. Next base: position 979,546 of record CM021109.1, on the reverse strand, counting down.
CCATTACTTTCAATTTTCAGCAAGCTGGTTTATACTGGTTCTATCTTTTGGATAATATTTGGAGAATTTTCTCAAGGTTGCAGCAGCTGCTTTTTATCTTGCATGTCAGAGAAAACTTCAAATTTTACAATTTCTAATCTTCTAGGTCTATGCTAAACCTTCTTCTGGACAAAACCCACATCACAGCTTTTTCAATGAAACTTCGAGGTTTTCAAAAAATCTAATCAACTGGGTTCATCCAGAATGTGCTCATGAACAATACCGAGATGCCAGCTTTTTCTGCTTTTTTTAGAGAAAATTAGGTTTGCTGCTTTTTCAGTCTTCACTCCAAATTTTAAAAAACGGACGATCTAGGTTGGCTTGTAACGAAATTCTAATCAAAACCCATATCTCAAAAAAAATTCCAAAAAATTCATCTGTTTGACGAAGAAAATCAGCAAGTTATTTTTAGGGTTTGTGCTGAGCTTGTCCGAGCATAGTCAAGATTACAGTCAATCTTCATGTTTTTCAACATGGCGTACTCTCCCATCGAATTCAGAGCCAAACAAGTGTTATATCATAATTATCTGAACGGATGATGTTGGTAAATGCATTTCGGTACCATCATGAACATAAAACGTCATCATCTCAGTTGAAGAACGTGTAGAGGGAGTGGTATGAGCGAAAGGCAAGTGTCAGAAAAAGTTGTGCAATACTCTTCCATGGGAGAATCAAGAGAAGTGTCAAAAGCACAAAGTTGCAAAGCCGCCAAGTTATCAATCAATGAGTCACCTTTTGAGGCTACAATGATTTTCAAGAATAGAACTTAGAAAGAAACTAAAGATGTCAAAATTCACTAAGTTTGATTGTAAAAAAGGAGAAGATCCTAGAAAAGCGGAATACAGCTAAAGATAGTATCAACACTCCTGATAGAGAGGCAGTTTCCTACTTTTTGACGGATGTGAGAGAGATTTAAAGCAACAATCTTCTAGAAGCTTTCTCCAAGCTTTCTTTCCATTTTTATCTCACGCTTTCTTTCTATTCTCATCTCCATTCTTATCCATTCTTTGAAGAAGAAAGAAAACAAATGTAATGAGTTGGCATTTTCTTTTTTAGATGCTTTCTTAGGTTTTAGATGTTTTATCTTTCCTAGATTTAGAAATAAAGCTTGCATGTTGGCAAGTAGTAGTTGTAAAAGCAAGGAGATTTTAGGGTTCCCTACTCCTCTACTTAGTTATAAATAGGAGCAGTGTTTGCTCATTTTAGTTTAACCATGCTTGTGATAACAAGACATAAGTGTCTTTAGTACCTTCTCTTTGTTATTCAGTATTGTTCACTTTGTGTAAAGAGCAAGTTTGCATGCCTCCTTAGCTACAAATACTTGTTTAGTGCATGTGTTGTGTTGATTATAATCAGGTTGATCGCATGTTGCAAGCATGTTGCTACAACTTGCCGTCCCGAAATTGTAATCCTTTGTTCCAGAAGCTTGAGTGAATAAAATCCTGAGCGTGCTTTGTTTGCCTCGATATAAATATCTCAAATTTCCATCTATTTGTTTTGTGTTAGAAGTATGAGTAAATAAAATCTCGAGCATGCTTTGTCTGCCCTAAAATAAAAGTCTCGTATTTCCGTAATACTTTTGTGATCTCTTTTTCAGCTTGCCTTAAAACGTATGTTGAAGAATAGTTTATCTAAGTATCTTTGTCAGAAATCAAACTCGTCCATTTCTAAACCCTCTTGCTCTGCATTTACTTGAGAAGGTAGAAACATTTTAAGCGTAGGTTAAGTTGTAGTTGTCTAGTTTCATTAAAGGGAAAACCTCAGTTGCAACATCTCGTGTTCTATAACCTTGTGTTCTCGCAGCTGAACCAAAAAGATAGGCGTAATTAAGTTTAGATTACTTTTCTTTATGCAACTCAACAAAAGAGGGAACTTCCCCTTCTAATTCGAAGAGCAGTTTACTACACATAGCTGTCTGTTTCTAGAACGCATTCCAGAGGTGCGATTTGAAACGCCAACAAATTCTTCTCATAACATAGATTACTCACAGTAATATGATACTTCACAGAATATTGGGCACTCACAGACAAAATGATATTACTCAGAATATAGAATTCGTATGAACTGGTGAGGAATTGGTGAATATTCGCAGCAAAAGAAAGCCTTTATATAGACTCAGGAAAGCAACGCATTTCTTTATGCAATTGACAACCCATTCAAGTAGACTTATTCAAAAGGCACTTGGCGGGTTTCCAAGCCCTAACTAAGAAAATTGGTAATGATTCGACTTGAATTATTAACTGCATTATCAGAATTTTTCAACCATTCATTGAAATTTGCCACTTACAGGTGATTCCTGAAAAAAAATGGCACCAGCAAGAAGGTAATTCGCCTCACTGGAAAAAGTCTTGGTTAAATAAGTAACAACAACTATCTCATGGCTGTGTTGCCCCTGTAGATGCGTTCTCCCTGGTGAAGCGCTCTTTGCATTGTCGCACGGTTCAATTTCATCCGCCATTTCTTTTCACGGGAAACTCACAAATATTTTCAAACTTGACTTTATAAAGTCCAATGTTTATGCATTGATTATTTCCTTTTTAAAATTTAGAGAAGCCTTTAGCTATTTCGAATTTATTCTATGGTGGAAATAATTAAAGTCGATTTCCTTTATACTTGGCAATGTTCGATTTCCAAATATACATGATGAGAAAAGAGTAACAATAATCTTTGTTAATAAAATAATATATATATAAATTTATTAATATTATATCTATATATATATAACATTAAAGTCATAATAATTTGTATATTAACAGGCAATAATAATATAGTATTATTAATATCCTTCATGCTACAGGTGATGTATGTACCTATACATACATAGCCTAATTACTTGCATTCAAATACAATCCGTTGTAATGAACTTAATATAATGAGACAGTCAACAAATAAACATCACTTAAAAAAGTACAGAAGAAGACACGACTCCTAATCCCAGTCTACGACTATGGATGACTTATCTAATTCAACTGACTCAGATACTCACCCTTAAGGTGAAGTGTATGTATACTCAAATAGTTCACATTACCGGTTAACCGAGCAAACCCCTCTCCCAAGTGATATTTCCCCTCTGCCTGGAGGAATGGTACCTATACCAGCATCCACTGACATACGACCACGGCAGTCAAATGCTCACAACATAACAGTAAAGATACAACATTTCACAAGTTAGAATATTCACAGTTCTATAACTTAATATGCATTATTTCATCAAGAATGACATCTATTGAAATACATTAAAAAGAGACAATCATTAGACGTAACAATACTCAGATTTGACATCAAAGTGCACATTTTATTCAAGCATTGAGTTCAAATTACAATCTTTCGGCCCTATGCAATACTATTATGTAGTAGCTTACAATTTGGGGTGTAACAACCTGAGTCCTCATGCAGACCAAGGTTTACAACAGCATGCCAGGAGAAGGACAAGAACTGTGGAAAAGGATCTTGACTACCTCTGAGAACCTTATGCGACTTCCAGCATGATAGCAAATGAGCCCGAAAATTCACGTCAATCAACCCTCATATTTGCAAAATTTGATCATTGAAAATCACATGTGGCTGCTACAGCTTGTAGAATGGACTGAGATGGTATGCCTAGGGTAGGAATGAAGAAACCAGCACTCAGAAACCCTAAGTGTCCTTGTACAGGTCCTGCAAAATCCTGAAGCTCCCATAACCTTGCCAAAAAGCTCCTCTAATCAAGGCATCCAAACATATGACTCAACACGCCTCCTCTAGGAATCGACCAGCAATTTGCATAAACAGTAAGCTCAGGAAAATAGCACCCCAATGCTCAAACTCGTACATTAAACCCTTACTTCTCAGGTAAGTGGATTGCAATTGTCACAAAAATGACAATATCGCCCAAGTAGAAGACCTGTGTGATCTCCTCAACGCTCTAGCTAGGGTGGAATCGTTTCACCACCGAAACCAAATGCCCTAGGGTTTCTTGTCCCCAACACCAAGAAGCTTCAAGAGCTCTCTAAAGGAAAAGTGAGAAATAAACAATCATGAATGAAAATGAGTCTCCAAAACACCTTTTATATTTCTCACTTTAATTTCCCGCTCAAATAATATAAAGTGACCTTATAAAGTTACCTCAAAATCACTTAACATTACCTTTTTAACTTTTGTTTTTCCTGCCAAGTAAAATTAAATAATTAAATAAATGAATTCCCTTATTTCACCTTTAGCCTTCGGAAATAAAAAGGCTAAATTAGCATCCTAGGTGATCATAGAGAAGGGGACATTACAATTCTTCTTATACTTCTGCCATAAACTCTTCTTACAAATTTGTCATGGATCCTTTCTTTAATGATCTTATTTTTATCTTCTTATTTGCTGATCAAATATGAACTCCTATTCCTCACACAACTTCCTCTTATTTATCTTCATATTTCACTCTTCTCACTTCTACTTGCAATTATTTTTTATATCTTCATAACCTAGTGACTCTTACAATAGATATGTCTCTTCATATATATATTATTTCTTTAATGGTCATAGCTCTTCAACATGTCTCTTGACTATTCTTAATCAAATCTTCAATTAATATTCATTCACTTCATTCTTCTATATTCCTCGTATTTACTTCATGCTACATATTATAATTCCATACTCTTCTTCTTTCAAAGATTAAACCTTCTCTCTTTTATTCCTCACTCACTCTTGAATGTTACACTCAAACTGATTCTGCTAGAAATAGAATGATGACCTAAGCAAAACAGTTGATGGTGCCATTGCCAAAATTAGACTTACTAAAAATAACCACTACCAAAAATAGTAAGTTAACTTCAAAGCCTTCAGAAAGCCAACTGAACACCTTCACTGCCCAAAATAGAAATAAGGATTGCAGATGATTGAACTGCTGTTAAAATGATATTGCTATAACTAGACTTACCAAAAATAGCAAACTGCTATAAATAGTAAGTTTGCAAAGCTTCATCTGAACATCATCTGAGCAGCAAACAAGACTTACTATAAATAGTAAGTGTTTCCAAATGCCTTCTGAGCACAAACCGGAAAGCCAACATGATTTACTATAAATAGAAAGTACCTAAAAAGGTTCCCAGATAGAGATGCATGTTACACCATTCTGGAGCTCTTTGAAAACCCAGAAAACTCCACCAGACATGCATCAAAAACTCTCGCATGCAAGCACTCAAAACTGAATCTGAAACCTCCTAAAAATAGGAAACCCTAATTTTTCAATTATGCTTAGCCTATGAGTTTCTAGAAATAGGTTGAAAGCTCAAGAAGAGCGTAGAGCCAAAATGGGCACATTACATTATTTCATCTCTTCCGCTACTTTATCAAATGTTGCTGACATGTAAACATGATTCATCTTTTTGTCACTAGGATCACTACCAAAACTGTCGCGGACAAGATTCTGAAACTCTATTTGCACTTCACCGAAATCAAAGTAAGTGCCATCATCATGAAGATATCAACAAGGGATCTATGAAACAAATGTGCTTATGAACTTGAGAGTATTAGCAACCTTCTGTCTACATTCAGTCAACTCTACAAATATTTTTCATAGGTTTTTACTTTGAAGAGGTGTTTCTCTCCAAGCAAAAATCTTCTTCTTATGTTCTTTTATAACAACTGAATCATAAGTCGTCCTCAAGTCAGAACTGATGATTTCATGCATTGGTTTCACTTCTACCAAAACCACTTAACAACTAACATATCAATAACTAAAAACACTAATACCTAAATAGATTATTTTATTACACACCACTAAGTCACTAAGGTGACTTTATTACAAAGTGTAAGCCTTATATTCTAACAAAAGAGAGATTTATTCTTACACCCTACTCCATTTTGTGTTGCACTAAAAGGTGCAAATTTGTAGTAACCATCCTTAATTTTTGTTTTTGAAAAAACTTGTTAGCTCAACAGAATGAAAATGCTAAACAACTTTCTTTTCTACCTTTTGATGACCAAGTTCCCATTGTGGGCGAGGTGAGAGCATACAGTGTACCGGATTACAATTATACTTAAAATGAGCAGCTGAAAGTAACATCCACTTATCCAGTGGGGTTACCTAGGCACATCCACTTTGCAATGGGAAGGCTGATACAATAATGAAATGTAAAAGACAAGCTCTTCCACTTTTCAGTGGTAAGTGAGTGTCAAAGCCACTTGTTCAGTGGGGTGAGTAAATAAACCACTTATGTAATGTGTTAAGTAACAACAAAAAATCAAGAGTAGGATCGTTGGTGGTACTACCACCTAGTGTTACATTGTGAGCTCTTACAATTCATTTCAAATCAATACTTAGCTGCTGTTACAAATATGGCCATGAAAGAAAATTGATAGAACACTCCCACATATCCCACAACATTAAGAACTAACCGCCCATCATGAGAAATGACAATATACCTCAAGGAAATGGCAAATAAGTGACTGGTACAGGTCTGAAACTTCGCTGCAACAGTTTGGACAGTGAGAAAAAGATTCAGAAATCTTCAATGACCCACTCCCAAATGCAGCCAAAGGTCACTGTAGACTTGGAACAATGTTTCCAGCTCCTCTAAACTGCAAACAATTTTTTCAAAATGCTAACACAAATATCATCAAAGCATTCAAAACCGACAAAGCCAAAACTGGAAGATTCAATCAACACCAATGGTGATCCCTAAATGGAATCACACTAATCTAGCTAGGGAGTTTCTTTCACTTCCAAAATTAGAAAATCCATGAAAGTTTTCATCCTCAAAGATTTGGAGAACCGGAGCAAATCGGGCAGCATAACAATACCATTCTTTAGCATATCCAAATGAGCCCCCGACACCTCCTTTCATAGCTTTTTCGTTGATTTTTCCAAAAAAGCACTTTTTCATTGCTTTTTCAAAAAACGATTTTTTTCTTTTTTTGTTGCTTTTAAAAAAGCATTTTTTGTCTTTTAAGTTTTAACTACTTTTCAAATAATCCTTTTGTTTTTCCAAAAAATGTTTTGCTTTAAATTAAATATTTCATTATGTGCAAACATTTAATCACCTTTTCCATCAAATTCCCTTTTAAAATAAAATAAAACCTTTTTTCATGTGCAAAACCCCCTATTTCTCCTAGGCGTCCAAAGGGGAATTTAAAATACCTTTTTGGAAAAGATATTGCACTTAAGTTATCAAAATAATGATAGAACATTATAACTTAAGTGAATAATTTAATTTAATGTCCCCCCTTAATAAATGAGAAGAAAGGTATTGTTTTGACCTTTTTCACACATCACCCCATTCGGATGGGGACCCCCTAATTTTTGCTCCATTCTGGTCGTTTGGTTTTGGTTCGTGCGTCTCTCTCTCTATCTCTGGTCCTTCCGGGGATGTCCTGTCGTTTGACCCAGGTTGAAGTATTGGTTAAGTCTGCGTAATTAGGGTTTTCATCCTTCAGGCTTATTTAAGGTCAAACCAGGTTATCAAATTAGAATCTGAGCTTAGTACAGCAATCACATGGCTTCCAGCAGGGTCCCATTAAATTTTCACTATATTCCGGCAACTTGCTATTTTTAGTAAGTATTCAATTTGGGACTATTTTATCGAAATTTTGGAATTCTGTCAGTTCCACCACATTCAGGTAACATCAAGCTGCTTGCACGTAAATTTTGAGCCAGATTAGACAACTAGCTATTTTTAGCAGTTCAGGCTTCAGGAGCCATTTTCAGGGGTCAAACATATGATTCTTCATTGCATGTCCGGAGATTACTTCTGGGTTTCTCGAAACCTTCGCAGCGATATAACATGCAAACCGAGACGACCACTTTCAGAGTTCAGCCTTCAGAGGCTATTTTTAGCGTTTACATGCGGAGTTCTCTAACGCATGTCCGGATATTCCTTCTGGGTTTTTCAAGAGCTACGCAACAGTGTGACATGCAAGCGAAGAAGATCAAATTTCGAGGACTTACTATTTTTAGCCAGTGCATGCATGCGAACCAGTTTTTTGGGTTTTTCTGGGTTTCTTGAGACCCCACGAGCAATATAACATGCAAAACCATCCGACAGTGGATGAGTCACTTTTCAGGCAGTTTCTATTTTTAGCAGGTACACTTTGGCAACCGCCTAACACTCCAGTTCAGCAGGCAGAACGACATGCAGAAGGAACGAAGTCAAACAGAGACCGTTCGGGATACATGCAAGTCAAATTAGGGTTTCCACTTATATAGGGGGTGAAATCCAGAAATAGTCAAAACGGAGTACCCCACCCATGTCAGCATACTTCAAGGCACTTGCTGGCAAAATTTGAGCAGAATCGAAGAACTTACTATTTTTAGTAAGTCAGGGCACGGCTATAAATAGCAGGTCTGCACCCGAGGTTGGCATCAGAGCGACACTCAAATTATCAGGATCAGGCGTTGCAAGTTTCAGGTCAAACAGAGCTACTGAAGTCAAAAAAATCAAGAACTTACTATAAATAGCAGGTGGCTATAAATAGCAGGTCAGGGCAGAGGACTGGCAAAACAGGTTCACCAGGCAAAGAGGGTCATATGGTGAAATTTTCGTGCCAAACGGGGCCATGGAAGTCAGAAAAGCAAAGACTTACTAAAAATAGAATGTGAGATCAAGATCCGACAGAGGCATGGAAATTTTACTAAGTATGGAGAAATGGAAGCTGGACCCCCTAAATATGCCCACCTCAAGGATGAAACTATAAATTTTGCTAAGTATGAAAAACAAAAGCTCCACCTTGTAAATGCGCCCATCACCTTGAGGCCACTTCGAAATTTGTCTAAGTCAAAAGTGAGAGCACACCCTCTCAAATGCGCCCAAGCAAGGAATGATGGCGTGGAAATTGATCAAGTCATGAGGATGGAAGTACATAGGGTGAAATGCGCCCACCTTGAAGTAAAGGAAGCAAGTCAAAAAGTTTCTAAGTGTTCAAATAGAAGTTGCCTACCTCAAATGCGCCCTCATATGAAAGCTCCTCCATCAATATGCGCCTAAGGAAGAAGAGGATAGGGAAAGGGGCGGCTAAGTATAAAACTGAAGTTGCCTACCTCAAATGCGCCCTCACATGAGAGCTTCCCCCTCCAAATGCGCCCACATGTAAATGCGCCATCAAAAAAATGCCTAAGGCACAAGAATAAAAGTATGCCTAGTCAAATGCGCCCAAGGTGGTGATGGGAAGATCAAAAATAATGCTAAGGCGTGGAAAATAAAAGTTGAGGGTGCCAAATGCGCCCAAGCTGAAGCAGAGGTGTGAAATCTTCTAAGGCACAAAATGAAACTAGGCATGTGGAAATGCGCCCAAGGTTGTTGGAGTGACTTGGAAATTTCTAAGGCAAAAACAAAAGCAGCCACCCTCATTTGCACCCTCTGATGAAAGCTCTCATAGCTAAATGCGCCCACCTCCAAAAAGGGAAAAAAGTGAAGAAATATTCTAAGGCAAAATCAAAGTAGCATATGCTATTTGCGCCCTCAAGAAAGGTGATGGTATAAAAGGTTTTCTAAGTGGCAAAATGAAAGTAGACATGCCTAAATGCGCCCAAGGTAAAATGAGAGAGCCTTGAGTTTTTTTCTAAGGCAAGTAAATGAAAGTGCAACCCCTCATTTGCGCCCATCTCCAGCAAGTCTAATATTTGCCCAAAGAAGAATGCAGGCCTTTGAAAATCGTCTAAGGCAAGAGGTGGAAGTAGGCATATGTAAATGCGCCCAACCTTATGAAGTGATGTGAAAATATTCTAAGCGAAAGTAAAAGCTTCCTAGCTAGAATGCACCCAAGCACAGAGGAAAAAGAAACATTGGAAAAGTTTCTAAGTGCCAAAGATGAAAGTGGAGGCTCCAGAATGCACCCTCAAAGCAAAGTATCTCCTTCAATATGCGCCCAGCCAAGATGAGTTGATCAATAGCTTTTAAGGAAAGCAAGTTAGAAGCCTTGAATATTTCTAAGGCAAGGAAATGAGAGCTGGAAGTGGTGAATGCGCCCAAGGCAATTGGAAATCTAAAATATGCTAAGGCACAAATTAGAAGCTCCCACATGAAAATGCGCCCAGCTCATGAGGATGCTGAAAGTATAAAATTTTCTAAGGCATGAGACTTAAAGTGGAATACCTCAAGTGCGCCCAAGTCAAGTGTGAAGGTAAAAACACGCCTGAGACACATGAAATAAAATTCACTAAAGGAATCCGCCCTTGAAGTGTTGAGAGGTTGGAAAAATAAATTAAGGCGTGGCAATTTAAAATGTTCTAAAGGTGGACTCCACATAAAAAATATGCGCCTATGGTAGAGAAAATGTTAGAAATATTTTCTAAGGCAAATATTTCACTAGAGAAAATACGCCCTTGGCATGGAAAGATAGCTTGATGAATTTTAAAATTTTCTAGAGGCAGTTGAATGAGGTTGACGTATATTTTTCAAAGAGGGAGAATTAATATTGATGAATATTTTTCATGGGTTAAATGAAAAATCAAATGAACCCGTTCAAAAGGCACCCATGGGTTGACAAAGTTAAAAAATTGATTTCCTAAGGGAAATTTTAATATTTTCAGAGGAAATTCGTTTTGCCTAGATTATTCTCCTAACGAAAATTAAATCTCAGAGGATGAGTTATTTCGAACAGGCAAGTGATTTTAAATCGCCCGGAGTTGAATATTTTAAAGAGAAAATTTAAAATGTCTAAGGCAAATTTTATGAAATTGAGGATTTAAATGGCAGACATTTTAAAAGTTGGAAATGAATCTACAACTCCCACGAATTTTTTCGAATCAAATTTAATTGAATATGGCGAGAATTTTAAAATGAATTTTTTTTCATTCAAGTCAGATGATTTTCTCGCGAGTTGTTTAAATCACCAACAGTTAACTGGCAGACTAGAAAGGAAAATTCGAAATTTGAAGAAGAAAGAATCTTCATTAATGGCAACTGCCATAATGACCGGCTGATGACTAGCCCACTACTGCGCCTGAATTAGAAGATGCCAAGCGGAGAGAGTGGAAAATTGATGAAGGTACTAAAAATAGCCCCAGCACTACTCAGCAAGATTCTTCACGAAGAGTTATTTAAACAACTTCATTTCTTTCATTTCTTCACACGTTTTGAAGAGCTTGGAATTGCTGAAGTGAGGAATTTTGTGAGAGATTGAAATATTTTTGAGGTTGCTGAGAGTAAGTTTGAGTTTTACTTTCTAAGTCGAAGTTGTTGGAGGAATTTTATTTCCAAGTTGCTGAGAGTTTTCTTTCCGAAAGGCTGAAGGTGTGTTGCTACGATTTTCAAAATTGTATGCTGTAGAGCCGAAACTTTGTTTCCAAGTTGTTGGAGTTGCTGCAGATTTCCGGAGTTGCTGGAGATTTATTTTTCTCTGGATATCTTTATTTTCAAAACTGCTGAAAGTCGAAGTGCTGAGGAAGTTGATTGCTGTTAGAGTTGAGAAGAAATTCGAAATTTCATATTGCAGCAATCTCTTTATTTCTTCTAAAATTGCCGAAGTCAACGAAGTGTGGTCAAGAGAATTCGAATTATTTGTGCTGAGAAAATTGTTCACATTGCTGAAAGTTGTTGGTTTGCTGTAATTTTCTTCACCAGTCAGAGTGCAGTTGCTGGAAGCTTCTTTATAAGCTCAGAGTTGTTATACAGTTTGAGGTTTGGAGTTAGATAATTATGCTGAAGAATTTTATTTTCAAAAACTAACTCCACATCCGCAGCCGTCTCGGAGGCTATTTTATTTTATTAAAAATCTGCAAACTAACTTATTATTATTCTATCTTATTCTTGCAGATGGCTGGAGCTAAGGATGTTGCAGGAACAAGCAGAGCCGCAGGCAGAGCTGCAAACACTGAAACGGCCAAGGCTAGCTCATCCCGACAGGCAATGATCAAAAGGCTCGCCAAGTCATTTCTCCCAAAATCGGCAATTGTTTCAAAGTTGGCAGGATTAAGTGACACCAACCTCGGGTCGTTTAATCTAAATGCACTCAAGTCTAGGATGTACGGACTGGGAGGCCATCAACCATCAGTCACGGCACATAACATCATGAAGAGTGGTATCTATGCAGCCGCTGGTTTTCCACCAGCAATTCAGTGCCCGGAGCTAATTATGGAGTGTGCGAACTACTACAAGCCGGAGCGTAGAACCATTGTCTCGCCGGATGGCAAATTGCTTGCCAACTTCACGCCAGATGCCATCGGAGAGGCATTTGGGATTCCTACTGCCGAAAAGATGCTGTACAGATCAAAGGAGAGGGCGGATAAAATGTACTCCACCTCCTTCGAGAGGGTTGATGCGGTCATCAACAGAGTTTGGATGCAAAAGCCAAAGCCACCTCGCACTAGACTCCCAAAGCAGATAATTGCCGAAGATGTGAAACAGGAATACTGCGACTTGATGATGATGCTGAGCCGAATAAATGGGAGTGCACAAGCCTACTTCTTCGAGCCTTGGATGTTCTACTTTATCGAGATCATCTTGGAGGGAAAGGAGTGTGTTGACTGGGCAAGAATGATCAGTGATAACATAGATGAGCAGTTCAGGAGCCTGAGGGGGACGAAAACCTTTTACATGAGCTCGTATGTGATATATATGCTGGCAAGAATGACCAAGTACCGAGGGATTACATACAAGGAGCCAATAGGCTGTGCACCTGATCAGTTCAAAATCCATGAGGCCTGCACACAGTTGCATCTAGCTAACCCTGCCAGTTACAAACGGGCTAATGATGCATTCACAATGCACATCACGAGGACCCTTCAGCGGAGAACGCAGCAAAGAATATCCAAAGAGGCACAAGCATTGATCGAGGAATACAGATATTGGCTCATCCAATTTCCGAAATCCACTTACATTAGGCTACAGGGGTTCACTTCGTATCCATACCGGCTACCAAGGTACCCCACCGATCACATTATAATGCTGGAAATATCTAGGCAATTGATCGCCTATGATAAGATTCAGAAAAAGAAGAAGAAGGGTGGACTGGACTTTCCTATTGCCATGGGAAATTCCACTGAGGTGTGTCCCTCCTTGCAGGCAGCTCGAGAGGCAGAGGATGAGCTGCAATTCTATCATCTATCATATCACATAGGCAGACAGGATTTCGATCGATACAGAAACATCCGAATGATACAGAACGTTGAGTACCGACACAAGGCCCACATTGAGGACTTTTGGGCAAATGTTGTTGATGAGGTTGAGATAAGGAAAAGGATGTTTTCCAAGCTTCCCCTCAAATTGATCAGGGAATGTGAGATCATCCCAGTTCCCGACCAGGTGGAAGAGGATGTCAACGTTATGCAACCCGACTATGGTTCAGTCAGGGATACTTCGGTCCCACCACCTGATTGGTCCGAGCCAGAAGTCATGGACTTGGACACACTCTCTATTTCGGTGTTGACTTTCACAAGGGCTTGGGTCGATAGACATGTATGCAGACTTAAGAGCAGATCGATCGCCCTTACTTATAGCTTGATGGGTGACCCAAGGCCGCTATCGCTGAGAAGGGGAAAACAGGTTGCTCAAACACCGGAAGCACAAGTAGAAGTATCAACCCAGCCGATACCGTTGAGGATGGAACAAGCATCACCTATGCACTCACAAACTCAGTCTTCGAGTTTGAGAGTGATTTCATTATTTGTTGATCAGAGGACAGGATTGGGTGAAGAGCGGGAGCTTGAGGAGGTGGATCAACCCAACATTCGAGAATCAGATAGTATAAGCGTCAGTGCATCCAGGGCTGGCCGACAAGAGGAAGAAGAGGAAACAGTGGCTGACACTTGTTTCCAATAGATGTTGGACATGACATTGGAGGAAGAGGAAAACACAGAACAGGGGACCCAAGGGTCAAGAGATACGCAGCTCGTGGAAGATGATGAGCCTGAGCAGAACAGTGCAAGAAGAGAAGAAGTGCACGAGGTGGAGGCAACGGAGGAGCAGCCCCTTGTCATTTGCAATCCGCAGCAGACGGTGCCGGATTGGCTTTCGGACAGAATGAGAAGAGAACCCGAGGATGATATGGATCCAGCCATCGAGATCGAGGAGTTCCTCGGGAGGATCAGTGCGCCACCAGAAAAGAAGAGGGCCAGGAAGTTTTCAAAGATCTTGACTGATGAGTCAGGCTCTCGCACGCTTCAGGTGGCTGTTCCGAGAGAGGATTGTGATCAAACCGAGGAGAGGCCTGAAAATTACGTGATCACCACGGTAGAGTTGGGTCGTCCTACGGGAGCCCAAATTGTTGAGGAGTTCGATAACTCCTATCAGGCACTGAAGGATCAGTTGCTCCACACGAAGGGGAAGTATAAGAAATTGAAGAAGGAGCACAAAACCTTGATAGGATATGTGCAGAGTCTAGCACGTCCAGGTGAACCAACAAACCTAACAGTAGAACGCCCACCAGAGCTTCCGAGGGAGTCAGTTGTTGGCTTAGAGGATTTAAAGAAGATGGAAACGGAAGCGAACAAGTGGGTTAGCCATGTTCGTACTGAGACAAGGAAATTCATGGAGGACCTCGCCAATGCTTATCGGCAGGCCTCAAGTATTTTGGCACGGATTGACATGGTGGATCAGGCCTGGGGCGATACCTGCATCTATCAGACAAAGACTGTACTTCGTTTGGGGGCTTTGATGCATATACCTCTACAAACTTTGGTGGATGGAGGTGTGATTCAGGATGGTGACAGGTATGATTTCACCAGTTGGTACTCCTCGGTGGTCACGGGCCGTGGATTTCACGATGCAGTGAGGGCAGATTCAGCCAGAGTGAGGAAAGCAATGGGTAACATCTTGAAGGGAGTCCTTAATACATTAGAAGCCATATTTGCTAGAAAGTTGGCCCCAGAGGAAATAACTGTTGATGGCTTGAAAGACAAACTAGCTCCATTCTTCTCAACTGCGAGGTCGCTTGTCCTGGATGACTTTGAGAATGTCTCCACTTTCTCTAGTATAATTCAGCATACCCAGGACGCCTTGGTGGCATGGAAGAAGTCTTACACTCGGCACGGTCAAACGGTGGCGGTCTTGGAGTTCCAACTCAACCATATTCCACCGATTTCTGCCCAGGAGGTTGAAGCGATATTGGCCCGATTGATCGAGTTTGCAGTCCGAGAACAGGACAGTGGAAACGCGCTACTTGATGAAGATCTTCTAGAAGAAGATAGTGGGCATTAATTGCTCATTATGGTTCCTGCAGCGGAGTGGAGGATATTCTGTGCATTTATTGCCCCACTCCCCTCAATGGCGGTTTTTAGGGCAGAAACCCTAATTAGGGCATAGGTGGCTCGATCTAAGCCCTTTATTGTAATTGAATCTGAACCGTCCATTGAAATGGGCTAACTATAAAAGGGGCATCCCCCCTCATTTGTAATCAATTAGATTAGAACTAGAATTGAATCAGAGATAGAGTTGAGCTAGAGAATAGAAGGCATATAGCATTTAGCTTAGAAGTTAGTTTAGATTGAGGAGGAAAGGAAGTTTTCCCATTGAGGACTTTGTAAGAAGTTGTTGTGAACACTCTCATAATATAAAGATTTATCATTGTTTGGTGGTTCTATCTTCTATTGTGAGTAGCTAGCAAGGCTTGTTCGTCTTTCCAATTCAAGTAGATAGAGTAGAGTAGACTTTGTTTTATGCAAGTAGCTGTTAATTGTGGATTGTGGCGTTGCGATTTGAGCACATCTTCTTTCATCCATACCACTAGCGGGCTTACTGATGGTAAGTTCGCCTTGCGTGGTCAACTGGAATATTGGCACTTAACTTCAATTGTGGCTCATATGTCCGTATGCATCGTAGTGATGGTATGAACATGTTGTGTCATAATTTGAACACCTTTCTCATCCTTTGAAGATTGCACCAACTTTGTCGAGTTGTCCGAAAGGAGACGAAGCAAAGTCTGGTTTGAAGAGTGTTTAAGTCGATCCTCGTCCTCCACCCTTTAGAAGTAGATTCGTAGAATTCCTATCCCTATCCCTTTTTAATTCAGTATTTCCCGGTTAATTTAGGAGTCAGAGCAATATTGTCAAATCATTCATATCCTAATTGCTTCACAAAATCAAACAACTACGTAAGTCCCCTTGAATACCCAACATATTCACATTAGCCAACTGAGTCTATTCGCGTTAAAGGAACCTTGGAGTTGAACGCATGAACTTTCACGCAATCTTAGCATGCGGAATACTTTGATCAAGAGAGAATAGAATGACCGTTGGGCATTTTTATTCTGTGTTGATGTCGTCATAAAAAACACGTCAACAGGTATAAAATAAATTAATGCTTGGATTCTTACTTAGGAATATAATAGAGCATTAATTTATCTTTAGAAAGGGGATATAAGGTGGTTTTTTTAGAAAAGTTAACTAATTCTTTGTTAGGGGCGCTGATGTGAGATTAAAGGTAAACTTAAAAAGTCTTTTCTTAAAGAAATTGTTTCAAGAATCATATGACGGTTACTCCCAGGTGAGTGGGTTAAGGGAGAGGTTTTTCTAATGGGAAGGAAGGCTGGAATTTATGTGAAGAAAATTTGATGCAGTGTTGTTGTAGAACTATATAGGGACGAAAAACCTCTAGGGAGAATATTGCCTTTGATGTTGAAAGATGCATCCTGGGAAATTTGTTGGTTTAGATAACTTGTGTTAATTCTGAATTGTGACCAAGTAACTCAGTGAAGTTTGGATATCTGCACCGGCTTAAAGACAGAGTATGAGAATTAAAGGACTCGGTATTGTTATTAAATAATGCAGATGTTTGGTGCATTGTGGTAGCAAGAGCCATTAACAATCGAATTCCTGGGTAGTCATTATATTAACGTGGAGTTTATTTGAGCCTTTGAATCGCATCAAAGAGGATTAACGTCTACCGTCTGAAGCAAGTAATAATATAGTTGAGATTTATTATGGAGTTGCTTGTTGCCAGAGTTTTGGAGAACTGAAACAAACTAGGTGAATACTCATGGTTTGCCATTGCCATATGAACTGCGCAAAAAATTCTTAAGATTATAGCCACAATACCTCATTGACGAGTTATGTTGAATTCAGGGTGGTCTTGAAAAAACATGTAGGAATTCTTATCGTCGGGTGTAGTGTTCCCTGTTTGTGGAGGTCTTTCCACCATCGCTGTGAGACTCACATGTGTTCACAGAAGACGTGAGCTTATTCCTGGATTCGTAGAAGAGTAACAATCTTTGTATGTTTCCTGTTGGGTGTGAGCCATCAGAAAAAAGCAATTCCATGGCTATTAATGCTAACGACTGTGAGTTTTTTTAAGTCTATAAAGTTTGCTAATGTCGTCTATTATCATACGGGCTTTGTAGGAAAATAGGATTTACCAGGTGAAGCGGAGGAAATGTATGGGACTCGATAAATCAGCGGCTAAATAATCTATGAAATTCGTGTTGGTCTGTTGTGTTATTCCGAGTCGTTGATTGTGTTGGTTTTATCCGTTCGAGTACAAGGAATTGGTGTTAGCAATGAGGCGACCCCAGGTACTATGAGAGAAGTTTGGAGTGTGTTGTTTAACGGGCATCTTGAATTAATTATCCTCAGGTATCGATGTTGCTTAAGGACTGCCACTCAAGAGAGTGTAATCTGTTCCAGATTGACCATTCATATAATGTCTAGTTGTGCTCCAACAATATAAGGTCAGAGCATTACCTTGTGTTTAGTATTGCACTTCTTGTTCAATTTGGAAACATATGTGAAGTATTATTTGTCAAGTTAATTTTCTTGCTAGCTATAGTGGAATTTTGTGTTATATGTTGTTCTGTTCAAACTACCAAACAAATCAAAAAAAAATATGAACCACACTATTCAGAACTCATCTATTGCATGACTGGAAAGTTAAAAAATTGATCTGTTTTTGGGGGTAGCACATTACATTTAATTATTTCACCCCAAGTTGCAGAAAATCCTAAAACACATCGGAATCCAATTTTGACCACACCAATATGATACGGAGGCATTAGGTGAATAATAGAAGCCAATTTGGTGACTTACTATAAATAGACATGCTCTCCAAGAAATTTGTATTGTCCACTGAGCTCATTGCCAACAAAAGAAAGCTCGTAACTCTGAAAATGCATCCTCCAAGATTTTTGAAGTCCCCTTGTCTTACCATTTAGCCTACGGGAACTCAGGAAATAGGCTAATGGTCTTCGAACTGATTATGCCTAAGAAGGGGACATTACAAAATTAAACCGCTAATCCATCTATTGATTTTGTAAGAACGGCAACAGGATTTGCACCAATATAAGATTCAACATGTTGGAGGACTATTCATCTATAAGTAACATCCACTTACTTCACTGGTTGTGAAATAAGCCTTCAGTACTATCTTTCGACCATGATATCTGATGAACTGAAGTGACCCATCCTTTTGGATCACAGATGGATCTTGAAAAACAGCCAGAAAGAAATATTTCTTGGCCATCACTAGTATATCTGTTGTTCCAAACACGTGCCAGCTTTCCTAGATTCGTCATTTGCAGGTCTTTGGGTGTGGGAAGGCACCCATAAATCTATAGATTAGGGCCTATTGCACGAGGAGTTGTATCCTTATTTCCATTTCTTCCACAAAAAAAAAGGGACCCTTTGGAGGCTATTCATCTATAGGTAGAATCCATTTACTTTGTGTTTGTTTCTTATCTAGACTCCTTTTTTGCCCTAGTTCTTTGCTACTGTACCTAATGTACATATTCCAGACCCATTGATCTATTTTTGGTCATTTGTGGACATTCAAATATTTTCTTTTCTTTCTTTATTAGGCATGAAGTTGGTCTTTAGTACTATCTTCCAATCATCATATCTCATGAACTGAAATAATTGATCCTTTTGCATCACATGGTTCTTGAGAAACAACTCATGTGAAGCTTGGTCGCTCTCATTTATGAGGTCATGACCTCCTTAAGAGGGTGGAGGAAACTACCCCCAGCCCCTTATCTAGCAGTTGTAGAAGGTGGCTCTGATAAGCTAGGTGAAGGGGTACGACTAATTGCAAGTTTGGAGTACCATGCAGAACTTGGCATTCAGCTTACTAAAGTTTATGTTAAACTTTAACATAAAAATAATCCTTGAGGAGGAAACCTTCATTATAACACAAACTTTTTAATTTATTATGTCATACCTTAAATTGATTTAGGAATCCAACCAATTTTGTAAATTACTCAATTTATTTATTCAATGACATGTTAAGCATTAACCTAAATCAAACTAATTGCTAAACAATATTGTCTTATAATTGATTGAATCAGTGTTCATAGAATCCTTAAGAGTGTAAAATGCTCAAAAACAGATTCTAAAAGCTAGCTTCCTTTTAGTTTAGTAACTATAGATATAAAGTATAACGTTTAGAGCCTCACATGTTCAAAATATGATCACCCGACTGAATGACCGTTATCTTTAAAAATTCCTTCACTGAAGGATATAGTTTGAGTAAATCGTCATGAATGAAATCATGTAACTCTGCAGCGAACTCTATTCCAGTGGGCCCTCCCCCAACCACTACAAAATGAAGAATCCTTTCTCTCTCTTCATTGCTTAAATGAGGCAGGCTTGCTCTCTCGAAACAATCCACTATACTTCCACGTATCCTTTGAGCATCCTCCACTTCCTGCGTACATTCAAATATGCAAAATTATTTATTAGGCTACTTCAACACTTGGATAGATAAATAGCATTTGTCCAACATTATGCTGATAAAAGAAATCTTTTTTGGGGGACCTTTTGAATTTCCTTCAAGGGCATCCCTAGTTATTATAGATATGTGTAACATCTTTTTTCACCAAATGCAACCACAAGTCAAAAGCAGGTAATACCTTTAAAAAATGACAGTACTCAGCCACCCCGGGAGTATTAAATGTGTTTGAGTTAGCTCCCACTGCAATAATCAGGTAATCATAATCCAAGGGAAAATCCTCCTCTTTGCTATTATCAATATTAGAATGACAGAGGATTTTCTTCTGCTTTGAATCTATCTCCAAGCATTCTGCTTCCCAGAATCTCACGTCTTCCTTCTTCTGTAAAAAGGAAAACAAACACTCGGTAAATGCATAATCACTTCAAACCTAGTATGTATTTGAGCTTCCTCCTCCTGTATTTAAAAAAAACACTCCCATGTTAAACGTATAATCATATACAACTATGGTAGGTATTCAAACACTGACTTTGCATAAGATTCAATAACATGAAATTTCATTAGTAATAGGTTTAGAACACCTAATAAAATCTCGCACAACCACAAAATCTTGAAAGGAAGCAGAAATAAGAATAGACAAATATTTAAGTCTCATATTTCCTAGGCTAATTAATGGTTCAAAGTACAAAATATGTGCCGAGCAGTTTTTAATGATTCATTTGTTCCCATTACCAGAATCTGTCTAGTGCATTAACTATGATATTATACAGAATTTTAAAATAGCAACAAAATGTTTGATGCCTGTATGTCATTGTAAACCTTGTGTTTGTATATATATAGTCTAAAAATCCTTATGTCGAATTGTTTACGTTTGGTTCACTTTCACGGTTGCCAAAAAAACAAATAGCCGATACAGTTTGTTATTTGTATATGAGAAAATAATATTTAATTTTACCACAAATTAATATGATTAATTTTTACTTGAAAAAGAACGCTCATATTTCCCTACTAAATAAAGGACAAAAAAACAATATCATGTATCTTAAATGCATCCTACACGAAGTATTCGGTGAACATATTTCTTAATATTGGTCAACCGTCGAACAATGTACAATTTGCAAAAAAGAGTACCATGACCATTGGTTCATGCAAAAAACTACTTACCATATCTATTATCTTTTATGTCAAACCTTTTCACCAAAAAAGACGTGTAGTCTGAAAAAAGTTTACCTGGAGAAACAGTAAAATGAAAATAAACATTTACTACAAGATAAAGAAGGTTCCTAAAGATAGTACAAATGATGATGATCAACACTCTTTACTGGATTATAGAAAGGTCTTGACCTGTCTACGGCGCTGTAGGCAGCTTAGAGGGTAACTGCCTTTGTACTAGTCAACACCAAGTAACCTTGCTACGATTGAAACTTCAAACAAGGTACTTAAACTATCAACTTGCAAGGTGTCTTCATAGTTGGTCTGGATGTCTTTATACGTTGAGCACTCCAAGATGAAATGCCATGCTGTCTCCACCATTCCCTTGTTACAAAATCGGCATATTCTTTTTTTCCACTCCTCTTTAGGCACCATCCATCTGCCCGTTTCACATCTAAGATGATGTGAACTAGTTCATAATTGAGCTATCAAGACTTTTGTTTTCCATTTAATATTCGCTCCTATATAGGATTTATTTCATGCCCCCCCATGGAATTAAATTCTTTGATATAGTAAGCTTTTTGTGCCCTATTTGTTTTGTCCATATAGCATTTTTAATTTTTTCTCTCAAATATTTTTTATTTCATTTGTGTTTGGGCATTCATGCATATCCACATCCCACTTTTTCATCCATTTGTTATTTTGTTTCATCCATGTGTTATTTCTTCTAGTTAGCTCTTTATTCACAATTAGTTTAGGCCAACAATGGTTCTCCATATTTTGGACCTTTTGTAGGTAACTTAATAACCAGACCATCACTGAAGCTTCCAAGGGGAAGGTACTAGTCTTGGCCAATAAAATCTCATAAGGCACTACAATCTTGAGTTTGAGGCTACTTATAATTACATGTTTTTGGATTCTTTCCACTTGTCTGCATTTCTGATCTAACATGTTGCTGCCCCAAATTTCACACCCATAAAGAATCACTGGCGTAACAAGTAAGCCAAAAAGTGTTCTCTTGGTTTTCCAATTCCATAATTCTGCATTTCTACATCTATTTTGTAGAGAGTATAACGCTTTCCAACCTCCCTGAATTCTTTTTGCTCTGCATGTTTCCCAGCTAAGTTCGTTGTGGAAATCAACCCAAAGATACTTGTATTCGTCCACTATTTCCAATGGTTTGCCTTCAAAGAGAAATTTAATTTGTTGTTGTTTCCTTCGTAGTGTAAAGATCACTATTTTGGTTTTGCTAGTGTTCACTTGCATCCCAACTTCTTGACTAAATGTTTCAAGAGCCTTCAAATGTTTTCTCAAATCATGTGGTTGTTTTAACAATTAATATGAGATCATCAGCATATAAGAGTAATTTTATTACAAACTTAGCCAACTAGATACTCTCCCCACCAACCTTGTCTATCAACTCTTCCAGCTTATCAATGTAAAGCCCAAATAATGTTGGGGAAAGCGGGCAACCTTGCTTGACACCAATGTCACTACCAAAGCATTCAAACATACCTTCATTGGTTCTGATTTTAGCTCTGACCTAATCATAGAGCATATGAACAGCCACTCTAAGCACATTTGTAACTCCCAGTTCCTCCATTCTATTCCATAACTTGACCCATGGTACCATGTCAAAGGCTTTTTTAAAGCCTACAAAGCAGCAATAAGCCATTTCACCTTGAACGTTCCATAATTTTTCAATCAAGAATCTAAGGGTAACACCATGGTCAATAGTGGAATGCTTTGGTCTAAAACTAGCCTGTTTCTCCGCTCTTTTTCCCTCTTTTTTCAGTCCAACTACTAATTCTACGTTCAATCATGCTTCCAAAAAGTTTTCCAAGAAGAGGAGTAATCATAATAGTGCACTAGTTTGATGGAGTATTGATGTCACCACTTTTGTAAAAGGGGATAACAACATTAAGAAGTCAAAAACATATTTAATTATAGTAACTAAGTATTAGCTATAATTATGAAAAGGTATCATCTAAGGTTAAACATTTAACAATAACCTTACTCATATTTATGTCAAATCTTTTCAGTATCATCTTTTGTTTACAATTCATTGTGGCAATTGCATGCACAGCTAAGTATTTGTTTTTGTAATACTCTATTCTCTGCAAAATTCTCTAATATTAAAATAAATCCTTCGAGTATCCTAATATACTTTTAATATGAGAGCTGTGTTTTTGTATCATAAATGTCTACCTATAGGTACCAAGAAACTCTATTATAGGAATGTGGACTGCACCCATCCTTGCACCCACAGTTTCTGGTGGCTACATTTATACATGATATAACCATATCCTTATTCATTTACTCATGTACCTGTTGTGACCTATTTCACACATTGCCCCATCGCAAATGGGGACCCCCAAGTTTTGGTTCCACCCTCCGCGCAACGTCTTTAAGAGTTCAATTTGAATAATTTTTGAGAGTCAATCTGGCCAAGTTGTAATTTTGAGCCCGTTTGAATGCTTAAACGTCATGGAAATGATCAGAAGACCCAGTAGACGAGGAACACCATTGCTTTCGGTCAATTCTGACACTTCCTATTTTTAGGGATTCTACTTTTTTGTTTTTTGCTTTTTTGATTTTCGGCATTTTTAGGCCATTCTGGAGTTCCTATTTTTTAGGGATGTTTTTTGCTTTTCTATTTTTGGAAAGTTTCCATTTTTGGATCCCACAGAGCACGAAACCAACACGCCTCCAGAAATCATGAAAATCAAGGAAGAAAATGGCAAAAGTTTTGAAAAATGGCTAAGTCTAAGAGGGGCGCCCTTAAGGAAGGAATGGTAGACAAAGTGTGAAGTCCGCCCCAAAGTGTGAAGAGCATGAAGTCCGCCCAAGGAAAAAGGTGGATGGCGCAAGGTAAGGCCAAGTTCGCCCATGGCACAAAAGGGTCAAAGTCCGCCCAAAAGGTCAAACGGCATGAGGAGTATGAAGTCCGCCCAAGCACAAAATGGCAAGAGGCATGTGAAGTCTGCCCCAAGAAGGTTGGAGAAGGGTGGATGTGTGAAGATGTTTGCTCCAAGATGTTTGGAGGGGTGAAATTACAAGGGAAATTCGCTAGGAATTGAATTAAATGGCAAAATTACAAGTGAAGTTCACCATTGGACAAGGCAAGAATAAAACTTACCATGGCCAGAAAAGTGTGAAGTCCGCCTTAGACAAATGGAGGATAAAATACGCCATTGGCAAGGAATTATAAGAAATTCATCCAACTATGAAAGATAAATTATTCTAAGGCATGAAAAAGGAGAAATATCCAAAGGAAGAAGAGGTTAGGCCGGCACGAAAGACACTCCTCGGCTTAACGGAATGAGATTCTTTGGCACAAAATGAAGGTAGAGCAAGTGTGAAGTCCGCCCCTCTCAGCTTGGAAAAATTCCTAAGGCATGGATAAAAAATGACAAAGTGGCAGAGAAATCTCCAAGGTCGCCCAACCCAGAAAGATAGAAAATGAATTGTTTGGCTAAGTAAAAATGTCCAGAGGGGTCGGAAGTCCGCTCGAAGAGTTGAAAATTGGCAGACGAATTATTGAGCATATTTTGGCTAGGCAGACAATTGGAAGACAAAATATTTGGCCGCGGACAAACGAACTTAGCCATGTATCAATTTTTAAACGGGTTGGAATTTAATATTTTTAATTATTTTCCAACACTTGGGAAATTTTAATTAAAAATTCGAAGTACGGAGATTATTTGAAGGATTAAATCATTTTGCCTTCGGTAATTTTAAATTCGCCATGATTCGAAGTTTTGAAATATGTTGGGAAATTAATTTTAACAATTAATTTAATATTTGTTGATATTTTTTCCAACACTTAGGCGAATTTTTAAGAAATTTGAAGATCTCTGGCAGAGGTGGCACAAAGATAAAAATTTGAAACTTGCCTCAACGACCGGAAGAAAAATTAGAAACTTACCATTCGGAGAAGGAAAAACGTTTCTAAAATTGAATGAAAATCAGAGAAAAGAAAGCAATTCCTTGAGAAAATCGCACTTCTCAGCCATAAAATGAGTTTCAGCAACTCATTTCTCACAATTTTGACTGAGAAGAAACTATCTCTCTCGAATCTTCAAGGAATCATTTGCGAAGAGAAAATTAGTGAAAGTAACGTTGATGTGGGAATCAAAAGAGTAATTTCTTGTTGAATGGCCTGATTTTTAGAAAGAAATAAATCATTTATTTGCTGAAAATCGTACTTCCCAACAGATTGGCGCACTTCTTCTAGCAGATTTTCAGAAATTTGGTTTCGTTTGCAGCCAGAATACCATTTCGGAGGTTTGGAAATTAATTGGCAATATGTTTCTACCTCTTTCCACCTTCTACTTTCTTTCCGGCACGAGTTTCATTCATTGATTGGCGAATTTGTTTACTTTCAGCTTGCTTTTTGACAGAAAATTTAATTTAAAACAAGCTGAAAGTGCAATTTTATCCAACAAACACCCCGGAGTAAATTAATTTTTAAAAAAGTCTTGTATTAATGTTAAGTATTTTGTACTTGCAGGTTGATGGTCGATCAAGCAGAGACGTCCAGGCAAGCACAAATGAAATTGGCGAACTTCCTGAGCATCCGAGAAACCTTTGAGAAGACTAAGCCAGAGTGGGAGGATACCTTCATCAGATGCGCCGAGAGTGTGGACGGACTGGAATTCAGGATCGGAATGCTTCCTCAGGTCACCATGGATGAAGTTGCCTTGATCGTGTCTAGATTCATCGAACCCACGGCAACGCAGGAGGATCAGGATGTAATTCCTTGAAAATAGCTCCAAGCGCCATATCACCCTGTCAACTCTCTGTTTACTGAAAATATTTTGGGAAACCCTAATTAGGGTTTTTAATTGTTCAATCTTGGTCGTTGGCTCATTTTTAATCTGAGCTATTTATTCAATTTTGTAAACTCTATATAAACTTGCATACACTCATTTGTATTTGGTGAAGTGAGTTGTATAAGATTGTTGCGACAAAACTATTTCCGTTTATAAAAGCTCTTGTGCATGATTTGCTAAGAACCACTTTTATTTTCAAGTAGTGTGCAAGGTTTTCATATTTCTCCTTCAACACTTAGAATAGAATTAGATTAGTATTTGATTTATATGTTGGTTAGTGAATGATAGATTTGATAGCAGTGGTGGATAAAATCTAGCTCATACTTTTGTCGAATGGATGATTTGCATTTGATGTGTAAAGTTAGCCTGAGCCAGTAATTTGTGGATGCTTAACTTCTATTTGTTTTAATTATCAACTCAAACATGAAAATTATTATCACTTCTGTTGAAGATTGCACCCGCTTTGCGTAGTTGTCTGAAGGTGGCGAAACAAAGTGTGGTTACCCTATTTTATCTTATCATTGCCGTCTCTTGAGTTCTTAGGCATAGTTTAGATCTCTAAACCCTTATCCTTTTGCCTTTTTTTTTTTGGAAATTTGAAACACCCATCAAAAGAGCTTCAATGATAAAACTGTCTAAGTCCTCAACTCGCAAAATGAATTTTATGTAAGTCCCCTTGTGATTACCAGCAAATCACAACGCCCACTGACCTTGTCCATATGTCATGACCTGACCAAAAGAAACATTGGAGTTATTGTATTATCTTCTAGGTATTTGCAATCACTTTTCAAGAGAGGATAAAGTGTCCTTGGGCATTTTATTCTGTGTTCGGTGGCGTACTCAAAACACACACCAACAGTACCCCAATTTGATCGGAGTCCCCATCCTTATACCAGTACATGTACCACATGTCTCTAGGTAACTTGGTCTCTATCACAATCTCATCATCATCATGAAGCAAATTAAATTCTTTCTCAAAGGTTTTCCTCTGCTTTCTCCCAATTGTTCATATCTATCTCACAAAATTCTATTTAACAATCATTTGCAATCCCTCACAAGGATTCTGGGAAGGATGTGTACCAATATCCATCATTTACTCCATTCATTGTCCAAATTCTAAAGCATGTGTTACAATGCCTTACAAGGGCTTCATTGTTTTCACTCATGAACTTGGGCAGCTAGTGTCTATTTCCCATCAAAAGTGAATTATCATTGTCCTTGTATTTCTTCATTGTGTTTGTGGTGTCAGTGGTGATGGTGATCTTTGTGGAATCTTCCTTCATTTTGATCTGGAAAATGTATCAAAGTAGCATGACTGTGGGAGCATGTAACGACCCCGACCTTGGGTAATTAAAATATTTCTAACATTTCACTTCAAACATATAAAAGTAACAATTAACAAAGACATTACAATAAAATTCTTCCTTTCTTTATTGATAAATACTTGCAAGTTTACAATATATATTTCCACATGAATTCCATTTTCATTGTAAATATAAATCAGAGTACAAAAGTAAAACATTTACATACATAGCTCGTAAGCTTTTGCACAAATAGTAGTAAGATGGTCTAGGTTCCCTTCCTTTCAAATCTTGGTGTATCTATCGCCTGCTGTGGAGGAGAAACATCACTCAGGCGCTTTTCCGCCAACCACGGACTATTAATGCAGTCCCCCGCACATCTATCATTCGATAGATGGCCCTCCCTTCAAACGAAGAGATTGGTAAAGTAACTGGCTGCGACAACCCAACTGAGCATAGTGTTGTGTCCTATACATCTAGAACTTGCTATTTCACAATCCCGAACTAGCATGATAGTTCACAATGAACTGATAGTGTAGTCTCAACTATCTCACATCTAAGTGGATGTCGTACCTTCCACTACTTTGGCCAAAGTATTCTCATTCAGTACTTCGAATGAAGGTCATCTATCATATACACTACTCAGGGCCGATTTGACTTAAGGCTATCTTACACTACACATAGGCTTTAGTCCTTCATTGGATTGTCAATCATCCCAGACTATCCTACCTCAATCTAATTTAAGACAACAAATATAGGTTCAAGTCCTTCACTGGATTATTAATCGTCCCACACCAACCTACGACATTCTACTAAGTAATTTACATAAGATAGGTATATCCTGTTTCAGACAACCTATCCTTCAAGCAATCTACTTAGAAACGAAACAGTCTACAAGGGTCTTATACCATTCCTCCTAATCCGGAAATCTTTATCTTAGGATAACTTTTAGCTTACCTCAGTTATCCCTATAACTTAAGC
>CM021109.1:923134-951582 GCA_007115665.2 Sequoiadendron giganteum | reverse complement strand
TATATTTTCATCTTATCCTTTCATCTCATTTAACCTCTTAATCCTAGTCATTTCTATAAGGATTTATGTCTTTATCTCAATCCTAAACCTAGATCCTATACATCATGTGATACTTGTCATATGATTGCATCTTTGATCCAAACCCTAATCCTCCTTCAATCTTAACCTTCCATCACCAATCATTCCTTACCATTGATTTTGTCTGTTCAAGACACTATAGCTAGAGGCTCTTATCCTTCATCAAATTTTAATGCAAGTATCTCCTAGAATCACTTATCAAGCTATCATACCTATATGTTATCGTTTTGATCATATCAAGCTTATCATTATCATTATCAAATCATATTAAGTTTATGCTAGAGCATTGAGTGATCCATATTTAACATCAAGGAGAGAAGCAAAAATTCTAGGTGAAGGTATTGTGCTTTGTATTGCTTTTATCTTCCTTTGTTTGCCTTCAATATTTTCTCCCCTCTTTAATCTATTAGCTTCCTTTGACCTATTCAGACTCTTGTATGAAGTGATTGACATGTATGCAACCTTTGATATTATGCATTGATTGGTGTGTTTTCTAAATAAGATATTGTATGCATTAATTGTGTTTTCCAAATGAGATTTCTTATATGCATTGATTGACATTGTTGGTAAATAGTTTTGTCATTGCGAAAAATCAACTAAATCACTCAATGGGCAGCGACAAATTGCACCAACAAATGGAAAAATCATTATGAAATTAACTATTCTCCTCTATGTTTGAGAGGGACACCTCCCTCATATGATGCAGTTGAAATTTTAATTAGATATGCTTTTGACCAGATAGCAAGAAATATGAAATTACAAACGAATAAAATAACTCTAAAAAAGATAATTGCAAAAATCTAAGTACACACATGAATGATAAATCACCCATTCAGTTTCAAAACAGTAATTAAATCAAAGGCTAACACACTATTTCAAGATTGATCAGCCAATATTGAATGAATTTAATCGGCAAATTAGGAAGGGCTGAAAGTTCAAAAATTATTACTGTTCACACGAAACATTAACTTCATAATCAACATCAGCAACACACAGACTCTCAAAATTGATTATTTATTTCAGAAAATTTCAGAAGATTAACAAACACACAGACTTGTACACTCCCATGACAGAAAAAGAAAACTAACTCCCCTATACACAGCTCCCCGCAAAAAGAGTAGAGCGGCAAAAAGATCCCCTTTTTTACAAATAAAATTATGTTTTATAACCTCTTCCCTTATCCTCGTAACAACTTTTTGAAATTATATCTTTTTTATTTTGGAAAACTCTTCAAATTTCCTTCAGCCATTTGGTATTCCACGCCTGCTTATGTGGGCAGCATATGTATGATTTTTTTAACCAAGTTAAATCTCTTGATTTCCACGAATGCTGAAGGTGATTCCTCTTCGCTTGTAGATTCATACTTCTGAGAACTTGTAAATTTGCAATAAAGAATTTTATAATTATGCACTTGCAAGCATCCAATATTTGTTACTAATGCCAAAAATATCCTCTTCCATGCAGGATGCCTCTGTTAGGCCGAATACTCCCTTCTGAAACTAATTTGTGTGATAATTTTAACTTTGAATAAAACTTCAACAGTAGAAACCCTCTCCTCAATTTCCAAAATATCTCTTTCCCATAGTCAACTTTTCATTGATTTGATTTTTGTTTCGGCCTTGTTCATGAAGGGGAATCCATGTATGTACTCAAAATTTCGACATTTTTGGTGGCAGACTTCTCTGTCTTGAACTTGCGTAACGAAAAGAATTATCATCTGGAACTTGAATATGTCACTTCCAAAATGATACAACAATGAGCTTTTGCCTCGTCATTTCCATATTTGATGGCTTGATTGAATAAAATTAAGTGATCTTTCAAATATCTTAAAAAAAAAAAAAATAAGAGGATCTAAAGATGGAGTTCCTCAAAGCATTATTCTCGGTAATTCTACCAATATTTGAAAGTATATAGATTTGGACCAATCTTTGATGGCAAATGTCAATTGAATATTTGGAGAAGACATTCCCCAAGGTCTGATGAGATTCAATGCAGAAGCCGATCTATGAGAGAAAGGATATTGGGAATTTAAATTGAATTAAAGTGTGCTATGCGTATTTCTCCTTTAAAATCAGGGAGATCAAACCTAAAAGCTTTCCAATCTCCTTTTGATTTATTAAAATGATGAAGATATCTCTTAGCAGTAACTCTTGCTTTGATAGGGAGTTGTATAACTATATGTACCCATCATCCGATCATAAAAACTTCCATGGTTGCCTCCCCGAATATAGATATCAAAGATGTGTGCTTCTTTTTAGGTTGGCATATCTAGATATTGTACCTCTGTAAAATGGAAGATTTGGACCGTAGTCTCTAGCATGCTGCCGCAGACAATTATCATAATTGCATTTCCTATGGTGATCAAACTTGCAAAGCGGGCAGAAAGGAAATTACACAACTGCAATTAATCGATTTGTCAAAGGCTCCATCAGCAACAGTAAGATTGGAGTGGACAATGTATGACTTATACATATCCACAGGATTCGCATCAGCACCAGTTCAAGTGTTTAACATTAGTTGTCTTCACAATCTCTCCAGGAACCTTTTTGTGATTGAGGATAAGCATAGGCGAAATTTTCAATTTTTCGCACTGCATGCCCTGATCTATAGGCTAGTTGAATACATGGTCCAATAAATGTAACTTGTCCAACTCTGAAGTTTGCACTACCAACCATGCATGTTGATTTTGATCAATTGAGTGACCATCAAAAATCATTTGTTTATACTCATTTTCCAAGAATCCTAATTCACCTGTCGTTGCATTCTTATGGTCCAAAAATTGCGGGCAACATGCATGTTTGCTAAATAAGATATCATACGCATTTATTGTTGTGTTTTCTAAATAAAATGTATTATATTCATTGATTGGCATGTTTTTCAAATGAGATATTATATCTATTGAACGACATTTTCCAAATATGATAGTGTATGTATTTTATGACATATTTTTGGACCACTCGGTATTTTTAGAGATGGTTTTTTGTTGTTATACATATAAATTGTTGATATATTTTTTGCATTAAGATGCATGTATGGTAGTGTGTCAAGATGTTTTTGAGGACTTCATGTATTTTATTATGTGTTGCTTTTATTCATCGAAGATGTGAGAAGTCTAGTGTACAAATGTCATGATTGACATGTTGTATATTTTGAGATGCATATGTTATACTTTCTATGATTGAATTATCACAATGTTATATTCCACAACTATATGTGTTTGTGTGTTTGACGATAATTATTATAATGATTTTAGAATCTTCTATTTTATTTGATTATCACATCTCTATGCCTAAGTTTTGTTTATTGTTAATGATCTATATGGGTTCATGCCGCGTTGGGTGTTTATTGCTTGCTTTAACTATATTGTATAGTGTAGGTCATATGCCTAATATTTCACTTGAGTGTGCAAGTATAGGGTTATTTTTTCAATAGTGATTATATCAGAGATGTCAAATTGGATTAAGCATGTTTAGTAACCTCTATCACACTCAATTTGAATGTGAGTTTAGTCACGGTATCATGTATGAGTTTGGAATTAAATTGGTGGCAATTTAAGAATCCATATATTGTGTGAAAACTTGTAAATGAGTGATTATTTTATCTGTGGTGTATCTAGTGCATCACATTAAATAACTTTTAAAATATTGAATGATTATGTGTGAGAAATATTTAATATTTGTTAGGCATATATTGGAAAATAGTTACTTTAAGGAATTATATTAATTTTATTAAAATGAATTAAATATTATTTTATTGTAATAATTAAATTTCAATTTCATGACATTAGTGATAGCCTATTATTGAAAAGAATTAAATTAGCTCAAAGGCTTTAAGTTATAAAATTGTATATTATTGTAATTTTTGAAAAAAAAGTTTTTAATTTTATATTTGAAAAATAAAAAGGGATTTTGAATTACATATAAGGAAAATGAGCTTGTTTTATTCATTATTCATTCTTGTATTTGCTCTTCATGAGAATGAGAAATTGAAAATATTAAAGGAGAAAGATTGGAATACTTTGGAAGGGGATTGCTTGAATGCAAATTTATGATGTGTGAAAATTTGATGAATAACTCTCCTCTCAAACTTTCTTCTCTTTTTTTAAAATTGTTGAAACTTAATTTTACCTCCTAAAGTTATTTAAATTTCTTGTTTCATTGCTTCCTTTTTCATGCCATATTAGGTGGTAGTATATGGTTCCATTATAGGATACTGTTGTGCACTCAAACTCATAGGAATTAATGAATTTACGTTTGTTTTTAAATGTCCAAAATAGAGCCAATATTATTATGACATTTTTTTATGAAATTACATTTTTGGTTTTTTATTGGATTCAATGTTGTTGTGCATGTGGGGACCAAAAGATTTTATTTGATTTGGAAAAAAAACTTAGTTAAATAGTTATATAATTCAAGGGTTGGGAACAAGGTTCAATAATGGATGAAATAATATTTTTATGGTTTTGAGTGTGAAAAATAGAAATAAAATTTTATTTTACTCCCTTAATTTTATATTTTGTGGGAGAAAATGGTCTTCAAGATGATTTATAATTATGCATATTTTAAATAGATTGCCAAAAAATAATAATTTTACTTTTACTTATTTTTGGTACCACAATAAATTGATATTTGAGCATGTTGAGACTCAGAAAAAGTGTAGGATAAGAAAGGAGTGGCCCTCAACATTTACTTGGATATAAAGGGATCATATGCATAAATGGGTGGGGGATTCGTAATGCAAGTGATAACTAAATGCATTGTTTAAAAAAATGATTAATAAGAGGATTGTACAACATGATTGTGCACTTGTAATGTTGCAATCATGAGAATATATAGCATTTCACACCCTTTGAGAGATTGGTGAATGCCATTGGCACCCCTAATCTCTTGAGGTAGGAGTCAAGCCACTGGATAATTACACTCCTTGTCCTTTCTCTACGATATCTTCCTTTTTTACCCTCAATTCAAAAATTGATGTCATTTATCTCTTATGCATATATGTTTTATGGTGTTTCTCATTTGGGAATGTGTTTTCTATGATGGTTATTATCAATTTTTTGGTGTGTGTGGCCTCACTTCCCTTATTTTTGTGATATGCATGTTTGTACCCAAGTGACTATCTCCAAACACAATGTGATGGAATTGAGGGTACCACATGGTTGTGTGGTGCTAAACCACCATTGAGGACTTGTAAGATCTTGAAGGATCTTGGGATTGTGTGCAAGTGGAATTTCTTTACACTTTGTTTCTAATTTTCCCATAATTGTAATATGGTATCAAATATATAATCCAAGGCATTGGTATCCTCTTTTGTATTTATATAAATTCATATGAAAATTCTTAACAGATGGTATGTACTCCACCAACATAAGTGGTGACAAGCCTATGATTACCTTTTTGTGTCTTGATGTTGGTGTCAAACATAATCATTTTTTTGAATACTCTCTGTACTTCTATGGTTGTTGGTAAAATGAATCTAGAGTGACCTAATTACCATTGGGACAAAAGAAAGATAATAATTTTTATTTGGATAATTTTTGTGTTTCTTATTATGTATCTCAAACCAAACCTCATTTGACAAGCTCGTGAAATGTCTTGTCTTGTCCTATTAATTGGTTAGAGGAGTGAAATTTGTTGTTAGGTTCTTAGATGGGAAATAAATGTTTTCTAAGTGTGTTAAGCTATATTTGAGTGTGTGTGTGTGTGTGTGTGTGTGTGTGTGTGTTTCCAAGATATTTTTATGAGCATAAGACCTTAAAAATTCACCCATTTAGTCTTTGGTTAGAACTATAACACCAAAAATGGACTATAGTACTAGAAATAGACTTGAGCACCATTCTAGGACTCTAGTGCTAGAAATGGACAAATGAGACATTTTTGGACACTACAAGGAATATTTGTAGTCCTCTTTAAGTGTTAGTATCCCTCTTAGGTACTATAGTCCTCTTAAGGAATTATGATTTTTGAATTACTCGGGCATTCATAGAGTTTCGTGCAATAGGAATTCCCCAAAATTTCTTGATGAAAATTTATCTAAATTTTTTCCCCTTGGTTTTCTAAGCCTCAACCCATGCTGAGACTTAATCTCTAGGTATCCTACTTTGGAAGTTACTCTATATTTTGAATTATGAAGTAAGTCTTTGCATGAATTCGGTCAATTGTCATTCTAATTGGTTGAGGGATTATACCTCCTAGTTGAATAACATCTCATGTGGATTTTCCTCTTGCGTGTGGGTGTTATTTGAGTTGTCATAGAATAGTTTGGAGTTACTTGTCACCATTGTCCTACTCCATGTGTTAGTAAGAGAACAAGATCATGGACTTTTGTTCAATCATCATTTTGGAGGAAGTTCCATTCTCTCATATTATCATTATTGTGACTTTATCACAAGATTAGTGAAGTATTATTCTTGTTTCATCATGCCTTATGAATTGGTGATCATATATTATGAATATCATTATGCCTTATCATGACATCTATGAGCATGTCTTGAGTTATAAAATTGTGTTATTTCTTTTCAAAAACAAAACTATTTGCTTGGCTAATGCCTTGGGTGAAATCTTAGGGCATTACATTTGATGAGGATGGCATTGATCAAGAATTTACTATATCAGCCCCACTAGTTGTTATACAACACCCCTTGCATCATTATATGGCCGAATGTGTCTCACTATATAAGGAGATGCCTCTCTCTACAGTTTTAGAAATTCCTTATTAATGATCACTTATATGTATCTATATATATATATATGTACATAAAATTATGCATGTATGTATGTATATATATATACATACATACACATATACACATATAAATGCATGTATATATGGTCAAGCACAAAAATTTGGAGGGGCCAAAAAGTGGCCAACTTTGAAAAACAAGGAAGAGCCATAGCACACTCACATTATGGTTTGGTTTGATTTAGCCTAAGTCTTGATCACATCGAGCCTTTAACGTGCTCAGATTATAATGCGAACACGTTATGAGTTGTTATAAGAAAAAAAAAAAAAAGCAAATTGAATTCATTTTTAGACTCACATTTCCTCCATTTGTGGCTTGCAAACCCTTCCAAGGCATACTCGTGTTGTGGAGACCCCATATTCAATAATTTCTTCATTGAATCTTTGCTATGTCTTCGATAGAATTTCACCACATCAACAAGGAGCTCATAGGATTAATTTTATTTTATTTTTGTGAATTTATTGTTAAATAGGTAGATTTAATATGTTTTTGATGTTAATTTATTTAATTTTTAGGAGTTAAAAATCCACTTGATTCTCCTCCTCAAAATCCTTCTCCTCATGAACAAACACACCAACAAAATATTGATGAACAACCTGTTGGTGTTTTTTTTTTTTAATGTAAACCAGGTTTGTCTCCTAATCTACCTATGGAATTGCCAATTCTAATCAAGGGCAGCTCAGAGGACTTGGACCAACTGACGAGGATTTAAATAATAACCTCCTACACTTTGGGCTCTGCAAGACCCACGAGGGTGGTCCCTATAATGTATTTATGATCTCTACACCGAACTCATAAAAAAATTATTAATAATTCACAGATAATCCCATAAATAGCTCAACAAGACAGAAAACTACTCGAGTGAATCGGCCCTTCACCAGTAATATCAAATACTTGGAGCATGAGATGATTACAACATTATTTCGTAACTTATGATAGTCATCTTAATTGCAAGCTGGCGACAAGCCCTAAGTAGAGACATATAGAAACAGAGTTTATAAACTCATACAATTTAGATCAGTGCCATATACCATTGGGGAGTCAAGTTCACAAACATTCATAAGTTAACAACAGACCCAAATACCTAGCATATATAACCCTTGGCAATATTGCATTACAACAATGTCAATCCCTATCCCAGCCCAATACTTCTTACTAAATCCTCCTACAAACATATCCATCCAAGAATTTTAATTAACCCTTTGAGTTAAAGCCAAAACGGAAAATCATACACATCATAACAATGAGATGAACATCATAATCCTTGATTATTCCATTCAAAATTGTGATATATCTATACAGAGGAGAGATATGAGCTTGAGATATAACGTCATAGACCAAATGCTAGTACTGTTATGAACATCAGATCTTCATAAATTTAAAACCCATTACAAAGGAATCCCAAACCTAAATTTTCCTTAACATTCAAAAGAAAATTTCTTACAATTTGTTTTGCAACTACAACTAGACTTGATCTTTTAAAAATATCTAACTTCCCAGCCCTTACTTCTGGCCCTGAAATCCTTCTTATAGAAAATGAAGGAGCAAACAAGCATCAGGCCAGAGATTAAACATGTCACTAGTTAATAAGGCCATTAGATTCCCACTCAAAATTATGATTAGGAAAGGAATTAAGTCTCGGAACATCTTCCCGTTAATTTCAACCTCTAATACAATAGCTGCTGCATTGGTTACACCTCAAAACCTGCGCTTAAAACCATCATTGAAATAGAACCATAATTAGTTATACTATAACCGTTGAGCTGTTAGTTTCCGATAGTAAATACCATTTTACTCCTCTTTGGTTAAGTACTTGTCCACCCAATTATGATATTCTTCATCCGTGGGCCAATTAAAATTCACCACCTCTATCACCCTAGTATTGTAAGGTGTGAATTTTACCGCAACTTGGTTGGCCTCTCTTTCAAATGACTCCAAGAACATGCTAGTATTAATTATTTTAACCATGTTGCTTACCAACAAGTCATGGTCTGAGTCATCACAAATCAATTTGATTTGTGCATTGATGACCTCTTCTACCCTTTCTTGCCATTGTTGCAGTGTCTTAATGTTTCCCTACGCATCTATTATATCCGGCAGAAAAGTGTCATTCCAATCATCAAAACTTTTTACCAATTCTCCAATTTTCCTACTCAAATCATCAGGTAGGGCTTGGAATTCCTTCAATGATTTTACAAAGCTTTGAGTAGGCTTTAATGATTGGCGCCTATTATTTGCATCAAATTTGGAAGCTTTAAACATAATATCTAAATAAGTGGCCTGAGGGATCCACTTCTCAACCAAAGGCAGAACCACTTCCCGATCTTTGTTAATATTTTGTAATCCATCCAAAAATAAAGAATATAAAGAATGAACAGATGGCAGTCTTGAATCAACCTTCTCATTTAAATGCCTCAAAATGGTGTCAACCACCTCATTGTGTTTAGCCATGGCATCATTCTCACTTGCCTTTAAGGCAGTCTATAATTCAATGATCTTATTCATCATTTGCTTTTTGGTAAGATCTACAGAATACTCCATTTCCTCTTCAGCTGACCCTGGTACAATACTAGGAGCAAGCGTCTGAATTGGGGATTCAAGAATATAAATGATTGGGATAATAGGGGGAACCGACCCCAAAGTAGTAGGTGTTACTCTGACAATAGGAGCATTGGAAGATTTTCCCAC
This sequence comes from Sequoiadendron giganteum, assembly GCA_007115665.2. NCBI lineage: Eukaryota > Viridiplantae > Streptophyta > Pinopsida > Cupressales > Cupressaceae > Sequoiadendron > Sequoiadendron giganteum. The sequence continues at coordinate 942,074 of CM021109.1, read as the reverse complement.
CTGCCCATATTTTAATCTATCTACTTCAAACTGTAGTTCGACATTTCTCTACTGCATTTTACTATATTCCCCAATTATTACATTATACTTTTCCATCAGGCTCTTCCTTTTAGCCTCTTCTCTTATAGCTGTCCTTTGGGCCAATTTGGCCACATTTAGTGTCAAGCTTGTAGCTTCTGTTGCTAAGGTTTTAGAAGCTCTCTTAATAATGAGCCCGCCTCTTAAATTCAGACTAATGTCTATCACATTTCATTTTCTGCCCTGAGGTTCTAGTGCCCATATGGCCAATGTCTCATACTCCTCACTAAAAGCAAAGTCTTATAGGGCTGCCTTGACTTCTTCTTCACTACTCTGCATAGGATGCTTGGACTGCATAATAGCATTAAATGCCACAACATCAGCTATGTCCCACTCAGCGAGGAGTAAGACACCAACTTGAGTTACAATTTTTCTTCCTTCTTCACGAGTGATGTTTTTGAATTGCTCCATCAATTCAGCTTTTATTTCATCATCATTCTCCTGGTCTGACCTATCAGGTCGTGACTCCCTCATGTTCTTGCACCTGTCCTGATACTCCACTAATTTCATTCTCCAAATCAACTACAAGAATACAGGGGTTTTCACAAAAGCATCATCATCCAGGAATGCCTTGCAAGCCTTCATCCTAGCATCCTGTACATATTGCACCTTTATATCCATGTCAGTGAGCACCAATTGTGCTGATCTAGGAGGGGAGGGGATTCCAACCAACATTTCCTTATCAGTTATGACTATTTCCTCCATCAGAGCCTCTTGTGATTCCTCAATCCTTCGCCTCTTAGGGCTTGGCTCTGATGACAGCTCCACAGGATCATCTCTAGGTGGTGAATCCAAGTCCACAATTTTTATCCCTCCAAGCTTCTTAACCCCATGACCCGGCAGTGATGATGTTTTCATTATTTGCTTTCCCTTTTTATCTCTTGCCTCTATATCACTGCTATCATCTCTCCTCCTCCTGTATAGAGGCCTGTCCACTAATGGTTGATAAGTTGGCCTTGTTTCTTTAGGCCTCACCTCTAACTCTTATATCCCCAAATCTATTTCTAAATTGGCTTTCTTGGTCCTCAGGATATTCATGATTTCCTTGAAATTGCTCATCATAAAATCAATTCTTTTATGAAATGGATTAAAATCCATCAATGGATCATACCTTGGATCCAATTTATGCACCATGGCCAACATTTTCTCATAAGCAATCCATTTTTCCTTATTCAATTCTTGTTGGTTCAAATCAAATTCATTTCTAATTAAATCTTCAGGAAAGTTGAAAACATGAGTAAATTTTCCACCTTTAATCTTTTGCCTAAATAAGGAAAAGAATCCCTCAGGGTCATGTTGCCTCCTGGATCCATTCTTCAAATGGTACTCATCAAAATATCGGTCAAAATGAACCCATCCTCCCTTAGAAAATACAAAATCAAAGACAACAGTATAATCAGGGAACAAAGTCCCCTTTCCTTTTCCTATCAAATTCTCTTCGTGAATGTAGCCTAGTTGCCACATGACCTCTGCAAATCCCATCCTTGATGGTATATTATACAGGAGAATATGAGGAGCTCCTTGGAAACCATAAACCCTTAAAACAGTGCTTATAGGATAAAGAATGATATCACCCCAATTGTGGCACACTTTCAAATCAGGTCTCCTTATTTTAGGTCAGAGGAAATCATGCAAATCCTCAGGAATCCTTGGCATGTTCACCATCAGTTTAACCCTAAGCCTGGAGGTAAAGCAGTTATCAAATTGCATAAAACTGGCACCTCCCTTGTTACAAGACATGTCTGCACTCCAAGCCTGCACCGGTAATTTTTCTCCATTCACCTCTCGCTTCAACTCCATTTTTTCTGAGAAGAAGTCAGCATTCTCATACAAAAACATGTGCATTAATAAGGAGTACCAAAAGAAAGGAGTACCAGAATCTCCATTATGCAACTTCAGCAAACCCTCATGTATCCTTTCCGCAAGGAAAGAAGCATAGTCATAAATTACAGAAAAATTAGGATGTTGAATCTGAGCCCCCATGAACATATAGGCGATGGGCATCACAGTGTTAGGGTTGAAACCAATGATTTAGCAAAGTGAATAGAACGTTGCCAAGAAACGAACAGCAAAGCAACTTAGCCTGAAAGGCTCCCAGTCAGTTGGGTTGATGTGAATTGTTGAATTGCCTGCACTGGCAAGATGGGGAGGAAGCAACTTTGATCTGAAAAGAGGCTAAGACCTGGCATATTCTTGTTTCATCTCCTCAAAGTCAATTCGAACCAGAAATGAGCTATACTCACTCAAATCAAAAACCTGACAAATTTTATCAGCATTCACATTCAGTAGAACACCACCATCATTATCCTTGATAATCTGTGTGACAGGGTCATATCATGTAGCCACTACCCTAAGTAGGTCAACATCCAAAAACACATTCGGTACCACAAGCTTTCCCATGTCGTATCTCCAACTATTTGAGAAAGGATGAGACACATTTCATTGCCCATACCATCTCTTAAATATTTCCAAACCTGTCATTGGCACCCTAGCATCTGCAATGTTATAAGTCTTACATCTCAATCCCTCACCTAGGGTTGTCCCATTCATTAAGATCAAACCCCTCTTCTTGTCGTTTGTTGACAAAGGGAATTGGTCAAAGAAATCATCATACAGATTTCTATGTATATAATCAATACGGCCAGAATGTTGCTTCGGTGGTGCCATTTTAAACAACCAGGGCTTCTCAAGAAAGATCAAAATCATAAACAAACTAAGGCTACCCAAAACGAAAATACAACAAAAACTTGCAATTTCCCAGAATTCAAAAGAAACAGTAACCCTAGAACCGTAACCAATAGAAAATGTTGACGATACAATGCAACCCTCTACAAGAATCGCATTCAAACATAGACAGTGATAAGGAAATCAACTCACAGAATTCACGTCTCGCAGAAAAATCAAACCTCTACTACAATTGCTTTGAAAAACTCTATCTTTGGCTCAGGATCGCTCTGCAAACACTTGAATGTCTTTATGGCAATGAGAGTATGAAATTAAGTACTTATAAATGATGAAAATGGCTAGTAGACGTCTCGTCTGCCATTAAAGCTTAATTGCATGCCGCTCCAATGGCTTCAATCACATTTGATGCAAGTTTAAATCCCTATCATCGATTTCTTGTTTCTGTCAGAACATCGAACGTCTATCTTCAAAAAGGATAACAACATTTACATGTCACTATCAAGGGCCCACCATAAAATGCAGCACCAAAAGGATACACATGGCACTCGCCCGCAATATCACAATCACTAAACCCCTCTCGGTTTAAGATCACGCGATGGCGGGCAACCGTCGATCTCCATCATCGACAATCACAATCATACATAACAGGGAGAAGCACCAACACCTATCCATCGAGCAGCTTTTCCATAAACTTTAAGACATCGTCGTTGATTATAAACACGTGCATTTCCCATGTGGTTTAGTAACCCGCTCAATAACATTCTAAAGTGTGATGCACATATTAAACACTTTATTTACTCCTTCCAACACTAACAGCTCAGGACATGTGGCATCCACCCGCGATATCGCGATCGCCAAATAGCCAATGGTGATGTCATCGCGGGATGGCGGGCAACAGTCAAGATCAACCTCAATAAGATCGACGGTCGGTAAAATAACCCCTGCAAAACATTAAAATACTTAGAAGAAAATAAGGGGAAAGGGAGACCGCCTAGGGCAACGAAAGTCGATGACTCAAGGTTGGTTTTAAAAGACAAGGCATGGATCGACCCAGACTTAGGTAAATAAACGGGTTGGGCGAAAAAAAAATCATTTTATATTTAAAAAAGGGGCCCTGCCTGGATGATTGAATAAGACATAAGTTGTTCTTAAAACCTTCTCCAAAAAGGTAACGACGAAAAAGACCCAACCCAACAATAGAACACCAAGGTTTCATGGAAGCAAGGCAAAACTCCAACCCCAGGTACCCTCCGAATAACAAGAAAAACCAGTAATAAGAGAAAACCAAGGATAGAAAATTGAGGCTCCATCAGTGGCTCCAGTTGGGGACGTTCATTCCAGTGGAATGAAGCGAGAATAAAAGAATCTCAGGTAGAGTAGACCAATCACAAAGAAAACCAAATGGATTATTCAGAAAAGACAAACCCCACAAAACCAAAACCAACAACAAAAATATGTACAAACCTAAACCTACTTCATGGAAAACAGTACCTCAATTGAAGTATAACTTCAAGAATTGTCCATGAACTGGCAATTCAAGAATATCACGTGTCATTTCTTGGAGAAAGTATGAATCCTCCCCCCATTTGTCATTTATCAAGAATGGACCTAGCCAAATTGCATCAAATTTACCATTTTTCCCCTTGTCTTCCAACCTGGCATTCCACATCAAGACCATATCTCCACTCTGGAAAGTTCTTGCAATTGTCCTCTTGTCATGCAAATTTTTTACCTGCAACTGTAATTTGGCATTTCTTATTTGAGCTTCCCTTCTTGTTTCATCTAGCTCTATGAGGGCTTCCACTCTCAGTTGCATCTTTCCTTCTATCTCATTATCATACATCTGGACAAATCTATACATTTCCATGAGGTTATTCTGGGGCAACCTTGCATTTATCCCATATACTAAATCAAATGGGGCACGTCCTATTGCTTTCTTCACAGTCACCCTATCTGCCCAAATTGCTAATTTTAGTTTAGAATCCCATGCCTTCTTATTTTGATCTAGGATCCTCTTGATAATCTTCATCAAGCTTTTATTGCTTGATTATGCTTGTCCATTTCCTTGTGGGTGGTAAGGTGATGAATAAGAAATTTGGATGCAATATTTTTCACAAAATTCCATGTATTCCTCAGATCTAAAACACATTGCATTATCTGATACAATCCTTTCAGGACACCCAAATCTGGTCACTATATTATTCATCAAGAAGTCAATTACCACCTTACTAGTTGCTTTCTTTGTTGGAATTGCTTGCACCCACTTAGTAAAGTAATCAATGGCCACCAATATCCATGAATGACCCCCACTTGATCTGCAAGCTATCTCCCCTATAAAATCAATACCCCATTGTTGAAATGGAGATTGAACTGCAACCGGTTTTAAAGGTAAGTTACCAGAAAAATTTAACTTACCAGAGAAACGCTGACAGGCATCACATTTCTTCATAACTGATATGCATGCCTGAAAATGGTTGGCCACCAGAATCTAGTTCTCATTATTTTATGTGCAGTATTTTTGTCCATATAATGCCTTCCACAAACTCCACTATGCATTTCATTCAAAAGTTCTTTAGCTTGATCTTGATCTACACATTTTAGCATAACACCTTCTCCATTTTTCCACCAGAGTTTTCCTGTTATGATAACATACTTGATCGCATGTAACTTCAATGTCCTTTTTTCATTCTCACTTAACTCATCAAGACATTTCATCTTTTGCAAATAATAAATCACACCCCTATACCAGTCAGAGTGCTCCATATCACATATGTGTGATCTCTCCTCTTCTTCAAGCAAATTTATCTGATTAGCTTCCAGATTACTTTGGGTCATAAGCTTGGCCAATCCTTGTCCCCTTACTAACTTAGTAATTTGAATTTCAATGTTGAATTCTTGGATCCTATTAATCCATCTACACCTCCTCCTGGACACTTCTTGTTGTGTAAAAATGTCTTTTATAGCAGCACTGGGCACATAGGCGATTATGGTAGTTCCCATCAAATAGGTCCTGAAAGCTTTGATTGCTTTTACTAGTGCATATGCCTGTTTTTCATTTATGTCATATTTGAGTTCTACCGCCTACAAGGATTTGCTGAAAAAGGATATAGGTTTCTCAAAACCTTCAGCATTCTTTTGTAATAACACAGCTGCAATGGTGTGGAAGGAAGCGAATGAGAAAATCTACAAAGGTTTGGAAAAATCAGGGGTTTTCAACATAGGTGCTTCTTTGATAGCTTTCTTAATAGCATGGAAAGCTTGTGTTGATGTTTCTTCCCACTCGACCTTGGCCCCTTTCTTAAGCATCTTAGAAATAGGGTGAATTGTTTCAGCAAAGTTTGTAACAAATCTTCTTAAGAAATTGATTTTTCCGAAGAAAGATTGGATTCCCTTAATACTTCGGGGTCGCAAGATCTTATATATTGCATTTACCCTCTCTGGACCAATTTTAACCACATCCTTAGAAACAATATGCCCCAACAACTTTTCCTCCCTCACTCCAAAAGTTCATTTCTTGGGATTTAAGGAAATACCATATTCCAATGCCCTAATGAATATTTTCTCAAGATGTTCACAATGATTATCCTCTTTCTTGGAATACGTTGTTAAGTCATCCTGATAAATCACCAAGAAAAAATTGATGAAATCTGAGAATGCCAGATCCATAGCTCTCTGGAAAGTAGCTCCTTCATTTGTTAAGCCAAAAGGCATTCTTACATACACATAAGTCCCCCAAGGTGTAGTGAAAGTTGTCTTAAATTGTTCAGATTCCTTAACCATAACTTGATTATAGCCAGAAAACCCATCCATCATGGACATTAATTCATGACCCATTACTCTTTGCAACATAGCCTCCATATTCGGCAATGGATAGTTATCCTTTAGTGAAGACACATTCAAATTTCTGAAATCCACACAAAATCTAATGTCTCCATTCTTCTTCCTCACGGGTACCAAATTAGATACCCAAGATGAATGCCTAATTGGTTTGATGATTCCTGCATCTCTTAACTTAGTGAGTTCCTCTTGCATTTTTGGAGCTAACATGGGATTAATAGGTCTTTGCTTTTGCCTAGAAGGTTTAGCATCACTACTCAAAGGAATCTCATGTTGAAACAAATCTTATCTATAAGCCTTAAGATCATCGTAAGACCAAGCGAACACATGTCTGAACTTTCTCAACAAGTCAATCAACATATTTCTCACCCTTGGTGACAACTTCTTTCCAATATACACTTTTTTTGGTGATGCATCAGTCCCTAACTTTACTCCCTCCAAGTCATTAGGATGGGGTGCAACACGATTAGCCTTAACCCTATCCTGGTTATCAAACACTCTTTCAAGGACAACTAAACCCTTAGGAATTGTGTTAGTTTTTAACTGAATAACTTCATTTCCAAACACAATATCCCTACCATCAATATTTTCAACAAAGGATCCAAAATCTATTTCTTGAGTTTCATACTCATCCACACAATTTAAAAATATCAATATATCATCATCACTGTCAAAAACCTGTCAATTCTTAATATTATCAGGAACAGATGGTTTGGTTTGCACTTCAACCTTTGAAATTCCAGCATAATTCATGTCATTTGGCCTCAATGCAATATTTGCTAACAAATCTGCTACCTTATTGTGACCTCTTTCCATCCAATTTATCCCAAAAGCATCAAAACTCTCCAATTCATCCCACACAGCATTTTTGTACTGTTTCAAACTTTTATTTTTTGACATATATAGGGACCTGACTTGGGAGATCACAAGCTCCGAATCTCCAATCACTTTGAGCTTCTTGATCCCATGTTTTTGAGCCAACCTTAATCCTAACAACAATGCTTCATATTCGGCTACATTGTTAGTGCATTCAAATAACAGGGTAAAAGAAATTTTGAAATTTTTTCCACTTGGTGACCTCAAAAACACACCTGCACCAGATCCTTCCTTGGAATTTGCACCATCAAAAAACATAGTCCACAAATCATCATATTCTAATAGACTTTCAACTTTTGTGTCAATTTGTGCAGCAAGCTTATCACAATTACTAGGGGGTTCCTCAGCCCCAAACTCATTTATACCATAGTCAGTAAAACATGTCAAATCCTCAGTCAGGCTATGCTCAATCATCTAAGGCACCTTTGATACTTTTTCAATCTTTACATCTTTTCCATCAATGCAAAAGGTAGCAAATGACAAATCACATTGCATGTTGCCTCCCATTGAGGCACTCCATTTTCTTGACAATAACATTCCAAAATGGGGGGGAATGTCTGCAACTAAAACAGTCATGGCCGGAACCCTATCAGGATATTGGGTAAGCACATAAGGGAGAGCCTTGATGGTCCCAATAATAGGCACCTCTCTTGAATCCAATGCATAACATTTTCCTTGAGTAGTATCAACTGTCAAGCCCATTGCTTCCATAATCTTTACTGGCATAACATTATTTGATGCCCCTGAATCTATCATGCAATTTCTCAAAGTTTTCCCTTTGATATTAACACTTAAGAAAAAAGGCGTGATGTTCTCCAAACACATATTAACAGAATTCCATAAGTATACTGGGGGAATTTGAGTTACAATTCCCTCTAGCTCTTTCACTTCTATTTCTTCCTTTTCCCTAGTTTCTTTATAATTTCCTTGTTCCAATTTATCACTAGGAATTCCGGTGATCAAGGCTATTGTCTTTTCTCTATGCTCATCTATTCTCATCATCTCGAGCCATGGTATAGTAACCTTAACTTGAGATAATACTTGAAATATATCCACAGGTGTATATTTGGGAAAATTAGGAATCATACCATCATTAGTCTCATTCCTCTCCCTTTGTTGTTTTCCTTCAAGTTTCTTTTGATTTTCCTCTGGAAATACTTCAACATACTTGGCAATCACTTTGGTTTTTACCACTAGAGGATTAGCATCTTCACTAGGCCTTTGGATCTCAGTCTTCTTGGCCCATATCTTGTTAGTTTTGGCATCCTTGATTTTGACATCGTTTTTTATCTCTTCTTTGATATCCTTGATTTTACCTTTATGTTCCTTAATGAAAAGACTAGTAGGCTTGCCCTGCTCACCACTCATAATCCTATTTCTTAACTGTAATGTAATTCTCATTTGAGCAGCCATCTCTTTAGTTAACCAGGCAATTTCATCTTTTGATGGTCTTCGTAAGGATACCGGATCCTCAGTATGTTCCATATTGCAAGCATGGTGGTCAAACTCACCTTCTTCATCAGAAAAAACCTATTGATGGTATAATTCACTCTTTTGTCATTGACGATTCACATCAACCTCTTGCAATTTGTCATCACAATAAAACTCAATCTCATCAATATATGATTGGGCCATACAACAATCTACATCATTTTGCTCGAAATCAGGAGTATGTTGATGAACATTCTCTTCCTTTCCTTCTATAGCAAGAAGTTGGGAAACACCACAAAAATTTTGATCATGTGGGTGTTCACATACCACACACCATGGTCTATCTTGTGCCAAATTTATAGAATGCTTATGCAAAGGATCTGGTATCTATTGATCAATTTTAAGCTTCTGGACAGGTAATATTGGTTTCCCATCCTTCCAATTTGTATTGTAGGGATAATTTTGCAATCTAGGAGGTTTATCATTTATATTATATTGCTGCTTGTCACCTCCAAGACCCTTCTCCTGCTTAGCAACAGTATATTTTATATCCTTCAAAGTGCTAAGGACTCTATCCCATTTCTCATCATCCTTAATGCCTGCAGTGGAGGTTTTCTCAGTTCTATCTCTAGGATTCTTTAAAAGAGTAGGTTCTTCTCTCCTACCACATTTACCAAAAGCTCTTCTATTACTTTCAATATTAATAGCTGCCCTAAAAGCATCCCTCATGGTTCGAGGATCTTTATCTCGGAGAAGATACGCCATTTTAGCATCAAAAGCATTGAAATAAGTAGTCAAGCAAACATTTTCATCAAGCCTCATTACTTGAAACAATTTATACATTGCCTTTTGGAATCTAAGGTTAAATTTTTTTGCTAACTCATTAGCCGATCTTTTTATAGTATTGAACTCATTTAACATAAAACTAGCATTTGTTTTGTCACCATACTATTCTTTAAATCATTTTTCAAACTCCTCCCATGAACCAATACTGGCATTTGGTAGACCCCTGTACCAATCCCTTGCGTCTTCTATCAAGGATTGGACAAACAATTTCATGACTACATCTTCATGTTCTACCTCATAATCATTTAACATATCCATGAAACCTTTCAAATGCTCTTCAGCTGAAAAGGCATTATTCCCAACAAATGTGTTCATCTTTTCCCTTAACTCATCAAGAATAGTGTTTGGGTACCCTAGAATACCATCAAAGAATAGTTGTCTATATCTTTCCAATTGTATAGGCCTCCTTTGCAATGATCCATCAATTTTCTGAGCTTTAGAACCATCTTGATGTGAATTAATCAACTTGGTGGCCTGAATCCTTGGGCCAGAATCACTTGTGATATTCTCCTAACTAGGTTTAGGATCAATTTTCAAAATCTCTTGATGACCTGATGAAGTTGTGGCTTGTGCTAGCTCATCCAGATTTGTCATTCTTAGGAAACTTATTTTCCTTTTTTTCTCCACATTTGCAGCCTCAATTTTGGTCCTCTCTAATTCTTTTGCTAAAGCTTCCCCTTCCCTTCTAACCTTTTCTAAGGCAGTTTCTACTTGTGATGATATATGTAGGAGGGGATCCTTTTTAGGCTGGTGGGAAACCATACTTTCAGTTATTTTGATTCCTTTAGCTTTCTTTTTTCCCTTGTCCACAACAGGTTTAGGATTTTAAATATCTGATTGTGACTTAATAGGGTTCAAGGGTGTTGGGTCTGTAGGCTTTGGTTGAGCTTTAGATTTAACTTCAAGACCCTCTTTAGACATTGGCTTAACTCCTTTATCAACAATTTGTTGCACAACCGGACCCTTTTCTTCTAGGTCCGATCCAGTTCAGGAATTTCATATTCGCCAATTGCCTCGTTAATCTATCCCTTTCAATGATAGCATTCATCAATTTTGTTTCCTTTTCCTTTATTATCCTAAGCTCGGCTTGCTTTTGGATTTCTCTTCTTAAAGAACTAATATCCCCAAAAACATCTTCAGGGTCAGGCAAAGTTATGTCAAAACTTGATGTCTCACTCAAATCTATTAGATTTGTGTCTTCTTGTCCAAATAATAAAGGTGTTCCATCATCTTCAGCAGGAGGAGGAGGCACATCACTAGTGCATTGTCTGTGATGGCTTCGACTTCTACTCCTACTTCTTCTCTCAATATATTGGACAATAACGGGCCCTTTATTATGACATGTTACATCCTCTTGGACTGGTGTATTAAACAATGCATCAAAAAATCCACAACTATCTAATTCAGAATGTCTAGATACATGCTCAAAATTTTCAGGGATGGGATGTAAAGGCTTACTTGTACCATGATGTACAAGATTATGGGATGCGGGAGCAACGTTGCTATTCTCTGATTTCTTCTTTATCCAATCTTTCTTCTTTTTTTTAGGAATTTCACCTTCCAATCTAGATTCCAGATGATTCTTCATGAATGACTTGATACTTTTCATTTCTTTATGTGTGTCCAAAGATCTTTCAACTTATATAAAACTTCAAATAAAGTGCACACTGGTGCAGAGACTATCAGAGTCGCCACCCAATTATCTTGGGAATATTCACTATTCAAAAAACACATGATAATACTTTAAAAGATCCTCATGAATTATCGTACTAACAATGCACAAGACAATTTGCACAAGGTATACGCAATTCTTGAATTAACAAACTTGATCTGGATAGAAGAAACACAACGCCAAGGGATCAACCATCAAATCTCACAGATACTATGACGGACTCTATGCAAAATGGATAACTGACCCACTGACAAGAAGCACTTCCAGTTAGTTCCCCAATAGAGTCGCCATTTTTTTGGTGTTTTTTTTTTTATGTAAACCAGGTTTCTCTCCTAATCTACCTATGGAATTGCCAATTCCAATCAAGGGCAGCTCGGAGGACCTGGACCAACTGACGAGGATTTTAATAATAACCTCCTACACTTTGGGCTCTGCAAGACGCAGGAGGGTGGTCCCTATAATGTATTTATGATCTCTACACCGAACTCATAAAAAAATTATTAATAATTCACAGATAATCCCATAAATAGCTCAACAAGACAGAAAACTACTCGAGTGAATCGACCCTTCACCAGTAATATCAAATACTTGGAGCATGAGATGATTACAGCATTATTTTGTAACTTATGATAGCCATCTTAATTGCAAGCTAGCGGCAAGCCCTAAGTAGAGACATACAAAAATAGAGTTTATAAACTCATACAATTTAGATCAGTGCCATATACCATTGGGGAGTCAAGTTCACAAACATTCAGAAGTTAACAACAGACCCAAATACCTAGCATATATAACCCTTGGCAATATTGCATTACAACAATGTCAATCCCTGTCCCAGCCCAATACTTCTTACTAAATCCTCCTACAAACATATCCATCCAAGAATTTTAATTAACCCTTTGAGTTAAAGCCAAAACGGAAAAGCATACACATCATAACAATGAGATGAACATCATAATCCTTGATTATTCCATTCAAAATTGTGATATATCTGTACAGAGGAGAGATATGAGCTCGAGATATAACGTCATAGACCAAATGCTAGTACTGTTATGAACATCGGATCTTCATAAATTTAAAACCCATTACAAAGGAATCCCAAACCTAAATTTTCCTTAACATTCAAAAGAAAAGTTCTTACAATCTGTTCTGCAACTACACCTAGACTCGATCTTTTAAAAATATCTAACTTGCCAGCACTTACTTCTGGCCCTGAAATCCTTCTTATAGAAAATGAAGGAGCAAACAAGCATCAGGCCAGAGATTACACATGTCACTAGTTAATAGGGCCATTAGATGCCCAGTCAAAATTATGATTAGGAAAGGAATCAAGTCCCGGAGCATCTTCCCGTTAATTTTAACCTCTAATACAATAATTGCCGCATTGGTTACACCTCAAAACCTATGCTCAAAACCGTCACAGAAATAGAACCATAATTAGTTATATTGCAACCGCTGAGCTGTTAGTTTTTGACAAATAAATACAGTTTTACTCCTCTTCAGTTAAGTACGTGTCCACCCAATTTTGATATTCTTCATCCGTGGGCCAATTAAAATTCACCACCTCTATCACCCTAGTATTGTAAGGTGTGAATTTTACCGCAACTTGGTCGGCCTCTCATTGTGTTTAGCCATGGCATCATTCTCACTTGCCTTTAAGGTAGTCTGTAATTCAATGATCTTATTCATCATCTGCTTTTTGGTAGGATCTGTAGAATACTCCATTTCCTCTTCAGCTGGCTCTGGTACAATACTAGGAGCAGGCATCTGAATTGGGGATTCAGGAATAGAAATTATTAGGATAATAGGGGAAACTGACCCCTAAGTAGTAGGTGTTACTCTGACAATAGGAGCATTGGAAGATTCTCCCACCTGCCCATATTTTAATCTATCTACTTCATACTATAGTTCGACATTTCTCTGCTACATTTTACTATATTCCCCAATTATTACATTATACTTTTCCATCAGGCTCTTCCTTCCAGCCTCTTCTCTTTTAGCTATCCTTTGGGCCAATTCGGACACATTTAGTGTCAAGATTGTGGCTTATCTTGCTGATGTTTCAGAAGCTATTTTAATAATGATCCTGCCTCTTAAATTTAGGCTAATGTCTGTCACATTTGGTTTTCTGCCCTGAGATGCCAGTGCCCATATGGCCAATATCTCATACTCCTCACTAAAAGCAGAGTCTTGTAGGGTTGCCTTGACTTCTTCTTCACTACTCTGCATAGGATGCTTGGACTGCATAATAGCATTAAATGCCACAGCATAAGCTATGTCCCACTCAGGGAGGAGTAAGACACCAGCCTGAGTTACAAGCTTCCTTCCTTCTTCAGGAGTGATGTTTTTGAATTGCTCCATCAATTCATCTTTTACTTCATCATCACTCTCCTGGTCTGACTTATTAGGTCGTGACTCCCTCCTATTCTTGCACCTATCCTGATACTCCTCTAATTTCATTCTCCAAATCAACTACAAGAATACAGGGGTTTTCATAAAAGCATCATCATCCAGGAATGCCTTGCAAGCCTCCATCCTAGCATCCTGTACATATTGCCCCTTTATATCCATGTCAGTGAGTACCAATTGTGCTGATCTAGGAGGGGAGGGGATGCCAACCAACATTTCCTGACCAGTTATGACTATTTCCTCCATCAGAGCCTCTTGTGATTCCTCAATCCTTCACCTCTTAGGGCTTGGCTCTGATGATAGCTCCACAGGATCATCTCTTGGTGGTGAATCCATGTCCACAATTTTTATCCCTCCAGGCTTCTTGACCCCATGACGTAGTAGTGATGATGTTTTCATTATTTTCTTTCCCTTTTTATCTCCTACCTCTATATCACTACTATCATCTCTCCTCCTCCTGTATAGAGGCCTGTCCACTAATGGCTGTTAAGTTGGCCTTGTTTCTTTAGGCCTCACCTCTAACTCTTGTATCCCCAAATCTATTTCTAAATTGGCTTTCTTGGTCCTTAGGATATTCATGATTTCCTTGAAATTGCTCATCAAAAAATCAATTATTTTATGAAATGGAGTAAACTCCATCAATGGCTCATACCTTGGATCCAATTTATGCACCATGGCGAGCATTTTCTCATAAGCAATCCATTTTTCCTTATTCAATTTTTGTTGGTTCAAATCAAATTCATTTCTAATTAAATCTTCAGGAAAGTTGAAAACATGAGTAAATTTGCCACCTTTAATCTTCTGCCTAAATAAGGCAAAGAATCCCTCAGGGTCATGTTGCCTCTTGGATCAATTCTTCAAATGGTACTCATCAAAATATCGGTCAAAATGAACCCATCCTCCCTTAGAAAATACAAAATCAAAGACAACAGTATAATCAGGGAACAAAGTCCCCTTTCCTTTTCTTGTCAAATTCTCTTCGTGAATGCAGCCTAGTTTTCACATGACCTCTGCAAATCCCATCCTTAATGGTATATTATACGGGAGAATATGTGGAGCTCCCTGGAAACCATAAACCCTTAAAACAGTGCTTACAGGATAAAGAATGATATCACCCCAATTGTGGCACACTTTCAAATCAGGTCTCCTTATTTTAGGTCAGAGGAAATCATGCAAATCCTAAGGAATCCTTGGCACGTTCACCATCAGTTTAGCCCTAAGCCTGGAGGTAAAGCAGTTATCAAATTGCATAAAACTGGCACCTCCCTTGTTACAAGACATGTCTGCACTCCAAGCCTGCACCGGTAATTTTTCTCCATTCACCTCTCGCTTCAACTCCATTTTTTCTGAGAAGAAGTCAGCATTCTCATACAAAAACATGTGCATTAATAAGGAGTACCAAAAGAAAGGAGTACTAGAATCTCCATTATGCAACTTCAGCAAACCCTCATGTATCCTTTCCGCAAGGAAAGAAGCATAGTCATAAATTACAAAAAATTAGGATGTTTAATCTGAGCCCACATGAACATATAGGCGATGGGCATCACAGTGTTAGGGTTGAAACCAATGATTTGGAAAAGTGAATAGAACATTGCTAAGAAATGATCAACAAAGCAACTTAACCTGAAAGGCTCCCAGTCAGTTGTTCTAATGTGAATTGTTGAATTGCTTGCCCTAGAAAGATGGGGAGGAAGCAACTTTGATCTGAAAAGAGGTTGAGACCTGGCATATTCTTGCTCCATCTCCTCAAAGTCAATTTGAACCATAAATGAGCTATACTCACTCAAATCAAAAACCTGACAAATTTTATCAGCATTCACATTCAGTAGAACACCACCATCATTATCCTTGATAATCTGTGTGACAGGGTCATATCGTGCAGCCACTGCCCTAAGTAGTTCAACATCCAGAAACACATTCAGTACCACAAGCTTTCCCATGTCGTATCTCCAACTATTTGAGAAAGGATGAGACAAATTTTGTTGCCCATACCATTGGTACCCTAACATCTGCAATGTTATAAGTCTTACATCTCAATCCCTCACCTAGGGTTGTCCCATTCATTAAGATCAAACCCCTCTTCCTATCATTTGTTGACAAAGGGAATTGGTCCAGGAAATCATCATACAAATTTTTGTGTATATAATCAATACGGCCAGAATGCTACTTCGGTGGCGCCATTTTAAACAACCAGGGCATCTCAAGAAAGATCAAAATCGTAAACAAACTAAGGCTACCCAGAACGGAAATATAGCAGAAACTTGCAATTTCCTAGAATTCAAAAGAAACAATAACCCTAGAACCATAATCAAGAGAAAATTTTGACAATACAATGCAACCCTCTACATGAATCGTATTCAAACAGAGATAGTGATAAGGAAATCAACTCACGGAATTCACGTCTCGCAGAAAAATCAAACCTCTGCTAAATTTGCTTTGAAAAACTCTATCTTTGGCTCAGGATCGCTCTGCAAACACTTGAATGTCTTTATGGCAATGAGAGTATGAAATTAAGTACTTAGAAATGATGAAAATGGCTAGTAGACATCTCGTCCGCCATTAAAGCTTAATTGCATGCCACGCCAACCGCTTCAATCACATTCGATGCAAGTTTAAATCCCTGTCGTCAATTTCTTGTTTCTATCAGAACATCAAACGGCTATTTTCAAAAAGGCTAACAACATTTCCATGTCACTATCAAGGGCCCACCATAAAATGCAACACCAAAAGGATACACGTGGCACTCGCCCACAATATCGCGATCACTAAACCCCTCTCGGTTTAAGATCACGCGATGGCGAGCAACTGTCGATCTCCATCATCGGCGGTCACAATCATACATAACAGGGAGTAGCACCAACACCTATCTGTCAAGCAGCTTTTCCATAAACTTTAAGACATCGTCGTTGATTATAAACACGTGCATTTCCCATGTGGTTTAGTAACCCACTCAATAACGTTCTAAAGTTCGATGCACATATTAAATAGTTTATTTACTCCTTCCAACACTGACAGCTCAAGACACGTGGCGTCCGCCCGCAATATCGCGATCGCCAAATAGCCAGCGGTGATGTCATCACGAGATGGCGGGCAACGGTCAAGATCAACCTCAAGAAGATTGACGGTCAGTAAAATAACCCCTGCAAAACATTAAAATACTTAGAAGAAAATAAGGGGAAAGGGACACTGCCTATGGCAACGACAATCGATGACTCAAGGTTGTTTTTAAAAGACAAGGCATGGATCGACCCAAACTTAGGTAAATAAATGGGTTGGGCGAAAAAAAATCATTTTATATTTAAAAAAGGGGCCCTGCCTAGACGATTGAATAAGACATAAGTTGTTCTTAAAACCTTCTCCAAAAAGGTAACGACGAAAAAGACCAAACCCAACAATAGAACACCGAGGTTTCATGGAAGCAAGGCAAAACTCCAACCCCAGGTACCCTATGAATAACAAGATAAACCAGTAATAAGAGAAAACCAAGGACAAAAAATTGAGGCTCCATCACAACCATAGCAACAAACTCCTTCAACAATTCCTCAACATCATCTTGGAACTCAACAAAACTTAATCAGGGAACTTAAAAATAATTAAAAACAAATTGAGGAGTTAATTGTAAGGTTGAACGATCCTGTAATATTTCAACCTCGAAAAGAACCACACTTGCAAATTAACTTCAAGCTATGTTAACACATGTAGATGTAATTAGCAAGAAATTAAGTGGTTGGGCGTGATGAGTGCCATTCACACTCCATTTTATACAATATTTTATCCTTTTTCATATACCAATATTTAAGCCATTTCCATATTCCATTTTTGTACATTATCATACCATTTTACCATCATTTTCTACTTATGGTTAAATATAAATAAGTAATATTTGCTGCAAGAATGGAAATATTTAAGGTGTTTTCATTGATGTCAACTAATCAATTGGTTATCAACTAGTTGCTATTGGTTGTATATGTCAAGTATATTGAGAAAACTGTAATGAAGATATGTTGTAGGTATTTAGTGGTTGCTTTGGGTTTTGGTCCAGATTTTATCCTATGTTTATGTGATTTAGACGTGTTAGTTCATGATTTTTGTAAGATGGTTTATCCAGATTTTTGGTTGTTGATTCGTTGTACAATGCAAGTTGTGTTCACGAGTTGTGAACTGTAGTTTTTTGTGTTTTTCGTTGAGGTCTGGGAGAAATTTTGTTGGTCCGGATTTCTCTTTGATGAAGTCTTATGACTTGTTCTAGAGTTGAGTTTCCTTGATTCTATCGATGATAGTTTCGTCATTTGGAAGATTTGTGCTTAATGGTTCTATGTGTTTTACATTGTTTTGGTCAACCTTGTGTGAAATACTACTTTCGAGGTTGATGAAGCATGTTGGATCTATTTTGGGTCCCTTGAAGCGTGTTTTTGGTTTTCCCTCATTCTAATTCCACCCTAGGATGTTTTGGCACCGACCTAATTTGAATTTGAATTTGGATGGTCGACTTTGGATATGTTTCAAAGTTGAAGATGGTATAAATACAAGATGAGTTGGTGGTGAAGAAATATGCAAGAGCGAAGAAGAAGAGTGATAAGAGAAAATCTAGAAAGTGTAGATAGATGTGACATTGATGCTATACAATGAGTGTGTGTGATGCGAGTGTGGTAGATCAATACAAAGCTTAATGTTGAGTTTTCGAATGTAGTGAGCAAAAGGTGAATGCTATCATTCATGCATTTCTACGAGTGATTGTGGTGGAATCCTTTATTGCATTGAGATTGTAGTCTCTTTGTAACAAGTCTTCTTTGTCTTCTTTGTATCTCTATGGTAGTGAGCCCTTCGAGTTGTTAGCCTTGTTGGATAGTGAGTCCTTGTTTTGGCAGTGAGCCTCTTATAATCAGTTTTGATATTCTCTATAGTGTGATTTAATCCTCATTGTGGTTTTTCCCTTATTGGGTTTTCCACGTAAATCTGGTGTTATTGTGTTTGTGTGTTGGATTTAAGTTTTTGCATTGGCATTTGATGATTAATCATTTAAGCAGTGTTAAGAATTTGTCCTGGTGATTGAATTAAAATTTTAATTATTTGACAACTTATTCACCCCACCTCTCATTTGTCTTATTC